>WNNJ02003812.1:0-261166 GCA_012934845.2 Pomphorhynchus laevis
AACAAATTTATCCAGAAAGCCTTATTCTTAACAAAACCAATATTGATGATAAAGAAGGTGTATATCTAGATATGAACATTAACATTAACTAAACTACTATTAATTTATATTGTAAATATGACATATTTAAATTTACAAGAAACATATTTTTGCATGAGCATTCATGCATACCATATAATATAAAATATAATACATTAAATAATGAAATTTTAAAAATTGCAACAATTTGTAATGATATTGGTTTTCTTCAAAATCATTTAAATAATTTAATAGATACATATTTTAAACTGGGTTACTATAAAAAATAACATCAAGCAGAAAATAGTAAAATATATAAATCAACACAATAATATAAAGAATAAATTAAAACTCTTAAGTGGCAAATTTTTATGGATGGATAATAAATAATATACTTTGTATTAGAATAAGATATTAGATAGTTTTATCAGAGGAAATACATCATTAGCATGTATTTGGCCCCGCTGCTATGTTGGGTAGAGGAGTTAGGGGCGAAACCTGATAGCATAGCAGTTCCTCCTGATGACCTCTAATTCTTATTCTGATACAACGTCTGTTATTTATTAGTTAATTCATAAAAATGACGTTTATTTTAAATTTCAATTTTTTATTTTAACTTGATTTAAATTATAGAAAATATAAAAACAATTATTAATTTTATTATTTAATTATTAAATTTTGATTTAGCATTATTATGTTTTGTTTATTTTATAATTTATTAAATACGTAGAGTCAGTTAGATGATTTGATAAGTTATTCTTCGAATATAAAAGGGGTGATGTTAATTACTCCGATTTCTGTTTTTCGTAACAAAGTGACTAAATAAGACGTTAGAATAAGCTTCGATTAGAGAATAAACTTATGACTGATTTTAAGTTGGACCGAAAATCTCTTTGTCGTTTTGCATCGAATAAGCTAACGTTGCAGAATCAAAAATTCTATATCAAGGATAATAAAGCATTACTAGCTGAGGATAAGTTGATAGCTAGACACTTCGCATCTGAGTTTTTGCAGTTTAGAGTGAGTTTAGTCAACAGTCAGACATCAATTTAATGAAATATGTTGAATTTTCATCTATTGCTTGGTTTGATGAATCTATTGTAATCAAGAATTACTACAGCCAAAGCAATGTTATTCTGCTGGGCCCCATAATCTTCTTCTTTTCTGCTTAGAAATGTGGCAAGCAACATTGTCGTTCCATTAGTTCGAATGTTTCAACATTCAATCGTTTACAAAGTTCTTCCACACGATTGGAAAAGATCCATCGTTTTCCCGGTTTTTAAAAAATATGATCATTCACAGGTTTGTAAGTACAGGCCTATAAACCTGACGTGTATTTGCTCTAAAGTTCTCAGACGATTAATTTTATGACGGATGAATGTGCATGTAGGCGAAAAGTCACTGTTACATCCGTCTCAACATGGTTTTCGTTCCCGAAAATCAACATCCACAAATCTTCTTGTTGACCGACACACTTGGCTTCAGTCGTTAGACAACGGCTCCGATAGTGACATCCTGCTTATCGACCTTGTTAAATCGTTTGATACGGTAGATCATAGCATACTGTTGGGAAAACTTGCTGCTTATGGATTTAACCCATACATCGTGTCCTGGATATCATCTTATCTCTGGCGTAGGAAATCTGTACTCCGTGTAGGAAATTCACTTTCCGATTGGGTGTAAGTTTCCGAGGGCATCCCGCAAAGTTCCGTTCTTAGCCCGTTGCTATTTAACATCTTTATAAATGATCTTCCGGGTATTCTTAAGTCACATTTTCTTTTGTATCCCGATGATATTAAATTATGGCGTGAAATCAAAGCTCAACTGAACAGATCCATTTAAGCGGATTTGGATACTCTTTCCAGCTGGGCACGAGACAATAAAATCAGATCGAGCATAACTAAATGTATCTCAATGAACATTATTATTAATGTTTCAACATCACATAAAATCATGGCTTAATTGGCTGGTTCACTGCATTGGCTGGATCACATTGGC
Organism: Pomphorhynchus laevis; assembly: GCA_012934845.2. NCBI lineage: Eukaryota > Metazoa > Acanthocephala > Palaeacanthocephala > Echinorhynchida > Pomphorhynchidae > Pomphorhynchus > Pomphorhynchus laevis. Next base: position 2,017 of record WNNJ02003812.1, read on the forward strand.
CATAAATTCAGCGATCCTCGCTATTTCATCGGTTCTGTCGTTTAACCTCTTGTTGACCACATCAATGATTCGGGAATAATTCTTTCAAACAACTTGAAAACGAAAATGAATACTGATGCGATTTGTTCCAAGACTTTGAGAATATTCGGTGTTATCAGATGCCTTTTCCGCTTCCCAGTTGAAAACTTTCGATTCCTGTTCAACGCTTATGTTGGAAACATAATAATGTATTGCTCCGAAATGTCGTTTCCAGTAACTAGAAGGGAGTATCTTTGAATAGAGAGTGCTCAGAAAAGCAACCAAATGTATTTCAGGTTTACAGGACCTCAAACTACCATGACCGCTTATCGCTCTTAAATATGAAACCCATGTCTCTTAAACGAAGAGTGAAAGATCTTGCTTCACATGGCAGGTTGTTAATGGTCATACAAGTCCAATTCATGTAGTGTTATCTTTGCGGACAGAAGCTCGTACGCGAGGACACGAAATCACTATTAATCGGTTTTGCAGGCAGGTGAAAGGGCTCAACAGTATGGTGGACAGAGTTACCAAGGAATGGAATAACCTTACTATGGAAATAGTGCGTACAAAGTCAAAACTAATGTTTATGAAGAAGGTACTGTGAATCTCAACCTTTCACGTTAAAGTTTATCTGTCTTCTTTTGTGTTTTCTTGTATTTTGTGATGCTACCGAATGAACACTAGCTCTTAGGTGGTCTAATAATAATTAAAACTTAGCAAAGGACCAGCTGACTAACGCCAACTATGTAAACACAATCACGTTGTAATCATAATCACGTTACATATAAATTCAATTAGACAAACATCTGATAATCATCCATACTTTGACGTAGTCAGCAAACACTACATGGAGGTTTTATGTAGTGTAGAAGCATCATTAAAGAAACTCCGCCATGGCCGGTCCCAATGCCGTGCTGAGAAAGGAGGAGGGTTGGCGATAGACTTCGCGACAAGCCAGCCGTAAAACAAAACCGTTGCATCAACTTTATGAAATGTTGTCTCAATGCTACAAACATCAGGACTACGGCGTCCCCGGTAAGCGACGTGCTCACTTACGGCCTGGCCTGAGCGATAAGTCATCAAGGGTCTCTGCAGTAAAAGTGACTGCGGGGGGGGTAACCAAACTAGCTACCATACGAAAGCTGCATCAAAAAGAAAACGAGTTCGAATTGCATCATTGAATGTCGGCTCGCTGACTGGTCGTTCTTTGGAAATCGCCAAGTCTCTAAAAGGACGACGAATCGATATATGTGCAGTGCAAGAGACGCGTTGGTCAGGCGACAAATCTAGACAAATTGGTCTTGGTTTCAAATGTATATACTACGGAAAACCTAAAACGATGAGTGGCGTCAGCATCATTGTCTCCAGCCGTTTCCAAAATAGTATTGCGAAGGTTCATCGATACAGTAACCGACTGATGAAAATAACCGTCGCTTTTGATAACCGGATAATACATATATTCAGCGCATATGCGCCACAAACAGGATGCGACAAGGTAGTCGAAGAAAGGTTCTGGACACAGATCGACGAACTAATCGCTGAAGTACCAAAGGATCACATGATAATCATCGCTGGAGATCTAAATGGCCATGTCGGTGTCGAAAGGGATGGACACAACTGTCATGGGGGAAAGGGATTTGGACGAAGAGACGACGATGGTGAGCAAATCCTTGAATTCGCAGATGCACATGACCTCGTTATATGCAATACATGGTTTCAAAAACGAGCATCACACTTCATCACTTTTCACAGCGCCTTAAATAAAACCTAAATCGACTATATCTTAGTCCGACGGTGTGATCTCAAACTCGTAATCGATACAAAGTCTATCCCTATGAAACAGTAACAACTCAATATAGACCTGTCGTTACAACCCTGAATATCACCTCGCCGAAGCAACCTAGCGAAGAACGTAACGTGAGACCTCGTATAAAATGGTGGAAATTCAAGAAAACGGAATCCGATTTGAAGCCCATAAAAAATATGGCACCCATAACGACGATAAATGAAACATGGGAAAAAACCAAAGCGTCCATTACGAAATTTGCCCAAGAGATACTTGGTACTACAAAACCTGGAACACGACGACTCGATAAAAGTTCATGGCTATGGACCGAGGAAGTAAAAGAAAGTGTTCGACAAAAGAAACGCAGTTACCACGTCTGGCTCGCGAGCAAATGTTCCGAAGACTGGGAAAAATACAAAGGAGCTAAAAAGAAAGCAAAAAAAGTAATAGCTCAAACTAAAGCAAAGAAGTTTGATGATTTGTACGCGAAACTCGATACACGTGAAGGAGAGCGTGCAATTTATAGAATCGCCCGAACAAGATACCAAAAAACGCAGGATACTGAAAAGTTTCATGGAATAAACGATCAAAGCGGTGTTTTGCTTACTCGTAGGACGCAGGTATTAGAGCGATGGCGAACTTACTTCAAAGAGATATCCACCCAGGAATTTGAACACCCACCTATACCACATCTTTCGCCGAGCGAAGGCGAGTCTTGCCCATAACAGCTATCGAGGTTGAAATTGCACTATATAAAATAAAAAGTGCAAAAGCTACGGGGCCTGATGATGTAGCTTCAGAATTCTGGAAATCAAGTGTACGGGATTCAACAAGGTGGTTGGTGCAGTTTTTCAACAAAATAATTCAAGAAAAGGAGTTACCTCTTGATTGGAGACGGAGCACAACCGTACCTATATGGAAACAGAAGGGAAATCCGGCCGACTGTTCAAATTACCGCCCGATTCGTCTCATTTCACACACCCTCAAGATTTTGGAACATGTGATAAACGATAGGATAAGAAGCATAGTCAAGATATCCTCAAATCAATGTGGTTTTGTCAAGAACTGTGGCACCATCGATGCTATCTATGCCCTTCGCCTTCTTCTTGAAAAACATCGCGAAAAACAGAAAGATATATACTGTGCGTTCCTTGATCTTGAAAAGGCGTTCGATCGGGTCCCGCATGAAGTTATTTGCTACGCTTTGAGATTCCACTTAGTCCCTGAAGAGATTGTTGAATGGGTCAAGCTAATATACAAAGGATCAACAAGTCGGGTATGTACGACCGTGGGATATACAGATGATTTTCCTATCACCGCTGGAGTTCGTCAAGGGTCTGCGCTGTCCCCGTTGCTATTCATCCTCGTTATGGATGCCATATCCAACAATCTAAACAGACAGTTTCCGTGGACGATTCTATATGCAGATAACGTCATGCTTGCGTCCGTAGATTAAGATGACATCCAACAACAAATAGACAGCTGGGGAAATCGACTCAAGCAGTTTGGTCTACGCCTGAACGCGCGTAAAACGGAATACCTGACCACAAATATGAATGACGATAAGCCGCTACAGTTTGGAAAACACACTGCACCGAACAACTGCGTTTAAATACCTTGGCTCCACCATAGCGGCAGATGGTATCCTACGCGCAGAGGTCTCTTCTCGAATAAATGCAGCCTGGATGAAATGGCGGTCAGCTACAGGTATTCTCTGCGATCCAAAGATAAAAGACCGACTAAAGTCGAAAATTTACAAAACTTTTATACGACCGGTGGTCCTTTATGGCGCTGAATGCTGGGCGATATCAAAATATGAGGAACGTTAAGTTGCCGCAATGGAGACAAAGATGCTCCGATGGACAGCAGGAAAAACTTTAAAAGATCATGTCTGCAACGAAGAAATCAGGGATCGTTTTGGCGTAGTACCAATAATAGAGAAACTTCGCGAAAAACGACTACAATGGTACGGCCACGTTATCCGCGCAAGCGAACACCAACCATCAAATAGGTTCGTCGCCGTGACAGTGGATGGAAAGCGTCCGATAGGAAGGCCGAAATTGCGATGGATGGACGTCATACGTCATGATTTGATAAGTTTTGGACTAGAAACCAAAGACGCCATAAATAGAACCAAGTGAAGGCAACTTTCAAAAGCAGCGGACCCCGTACCGGGAAAGACGCTAAAGAAAAAGAAGAAGAAGCATCATTAAAGAAGTAAATAAACAATAGAGGTTCAAACACGGAACCTTGATGAACATTTGTTGAGATTGATCTATTTATAGAAATAATTATATATGCTCTAAAGGATCATCGAAATATGGATACCCAGATATGACTTTAGACCCGAGTTCCGTTTGACTCATGTTTTTACTAATGTTTTGTGTTTGTCAATTCTACTCCAAAGTTTAAATAAAAAAAATTGATCAAACTATTTAATGGTTTATAATTAAATATTGATTTAAACCGAAAGTGAGTCCAACAGATTGCCACATTGATTACGTTGAATTATGCCGTAATTGATTACGCCGTAATTATCTAATTATTTAATTTTGATTTAGCATTATTATTTTTAATTATTTATTTTTATTATTTTTTTATTTTATAATTGTATTAAATACGTAGACTCAGTTAGCTGATTAGTTAAAGAATCAGATATTAAAATGCTATTTGCCACTATGGCTTTTGATCACGTGGAAGTTGATCAATTGCTCATTATTTAAAGTTTAGAAGCAGTGTTGGCAAGCATACATTTATTTTTATATTTCGGTAGCTGTTGTTTATATAATTAGAAAAAACACTATTTTGTGAACAAACAAATTTGTGTTTGTCAGTCCTGCTCAAAATTTTAAATTAAAAAATTGGATCAAACTAATTTAATGCTTATAATTAAGTATTGATTTAAACTTAAAGTGAGTCCAACAGATTACTGTTAGTCCAACAGTGCCACATTGATTACGTTGAAAATAAAGTTTTGTTTTATTTGGATTATATTGATCGTATTAATGGTATTTGGTAAATACGTAAATGAACATTTTATATTTTGAAAAATATTGTTAAACAAGTGCTTTTTAAATTTGCTTCTTTATGCTTATTCTTTTAGATAATTAACCAAGTGATGATAGACGATTTTTAGCGTCAAATTCGGAACAAAGTATTCGCATCTTGTGGAAATAATAGTTACTGCATGTATATTTTATTATCGCAATTAAAAATGACAGTTTAGCAGGTCAACTTACTATTCGAACAGTTTCATTAGAGCTGGTATAACAAAGTAATTAATCATGATAAATTCTTACTCAATTAATGAAGTCAATTCATTAAATGTCTTCTCAATGTCTGCTGTATCATTTGTTTTTATTTCGCTTGACGATAAAGGTCAGCCAGAAATGATATCAAATGCGAGCAGTGGAGAGCGGTTAAGCTTTCGATTAGAAATAACCGGATGGTTGAATCAACGTCGGCTGTTAACTTATATATATATGAGAAGTTTGAAGGTTCCACATTAAATGTCTGCCATAAAACTTTAACGTTTTCTATTAGATTTGATGCATTCATTAAAAAAAACCGAAGTAGTCGATACATCGTTGAAATTGATATATGCATCTGTTCTTGATTATCTCATTTATCATAAGGTAAGCAAAATATATGATTACTCATTTGATTGTTAATAATTTAATATCCCTACAAGTATTTTTAAATTGCAACCCTCAAAAGTAATAGAGTTAATGCATTAACTTTGAAAGAACGTGTATTTTGATATAAAATCCACACATTTAATGTCTACATAACGTGTTATTATTTTACCAATAATTATAATGGACACTGTTTGATTCCGAGACAGAAATTATAACAAATTATGTTAATCCATTAAGATTGATCATTGTTTCGAGCTTTTGACAACTAAACAATTTGACAGCTTGTATATTTTAAATCCCAGAAGTAGTTCTTCACTTATCAATAGCTGCCTATTGATCTTTACTTGCTGCTTTTTAATTCCAAATTACCTCTTTGTCTATCATAAATTAGTTTAACATAAATCAAGTTTAATTATAGTGTTGATTGTGTCCGTTATTTTTGGGTCGGCCGTTTTTACTTTTGTGTGAATTTGGCCCTTACTCGAAGCGAAGTTGAGTGAAGTGAACGTAAGAATCATCGCACTGCTGATGTACAATTTTAATAGTTGTCGTTGCATAAACACAAAATTAAATATTTGAACTTAGTTGTTATCGAAAGATTCCAATGTTCTAAAATCATGTTCATCCTTCTTTACTGTATGTGCTTAGTCGACCGCTTTTTAATTTTGTATGAATTTGAAACAACCTAATAATGTCGAGATTTATCCTCGTCAGCAAAGATCCTATTTCCAAAATCATGAAAGATTGCAATTTAATTCAAAGATTGAAATCGTTAAAGGCTTTGTAAAAATTATTAGGTTTTACGTAAGCTACATGGAGCTGATATGTACGATTACAAGAAGATGTTTTATAAATTTATTTGGTAAATATGTAATTTTGTATTACATTTGGAATTTTCTTTACGACATTTTTATCCTAATTCTCTGTTTAGGGTAACTTCGACTGATTTAACGACGGATGTCTGCGATCAATTGCTATTTAATAATGATTTACAGAGGTCATTTTGTAAACAGGAATTACCGGCAATGAAAGTGATGTTGAAAGGCAAGAATATCGCACTTGGATTGCTTTCCAGAAGACGGCCAATATCACATTTTCCGGACATGAGAATGCAGTATAGAGAAATATTCCCTAGTGGTATGTAAATATATTAAGGAACGAAGTTCGTGTATTTTGAATTATAGGAACGAATAAGCAAAGCGCGAAACTCAATGCAATCATTTCAGCAAGTATGAGTTTAGCTGTAATGAAGTCGTGTATATCGGGAGTGTTGCAATACAAGTGCGGGCAATGTTGGGATCGCATGAATGCGATATCAACTTATCAAAACATAAACGAAAAGATTAGGAATTGTATGATGACACAAGACATATACGGAACTGCCATCGTTCAGCAGTTTTTATTAATAAGTAAACAATCAAGTTCAAATATGCCTTTTAAAGAACAAATAAGTTTGATCAATCAAATGACTGGAATAAAGGTATAACTTTTTTTGCTGAGATGTTCAAATGTATGTACATAAAACGGTAATATATAATGATCACCAAATGTGCTCATTTTATAAATGTTAACGCGATGCTTGATTCGTAACGAGTATATTTTTAACTTGGACATACCTTAAAATATTCAAATAAGAATGATGAATTTAATAAATTTTATAAATGATTTGATTTAATACTAAGAATATGGCAAGGAACTTGGATATATTTGATAAACATTTGTATGTAAAATTGTGGAAGGTTTTTATAATTGATGGCATCTTTAGGGGTTTTAAACACGGGCCCCTGAGAGGATTTTGTGCGGCCCGCAAGATTTTTATAAATCTTTCTACTTTTTTTTGTGCTGTTTTGTTTAGTATTTTTACCGCAATTTATAATTTGATTTTTTATGAATACAATTATAACAATTTAAGAACTACATAAAATTTTTGCTGTAATAATTTTTTCAAATAGCCCATTTTAAGTATACAAGTGCAATCATAAATATTTGTACCGGAAGTCTTACGCATGTTTGGAAGTACCTATTGCCATGAACAACTTTTCTCATTAATGAAACTTATTAAAAACATCTAGGTTGATAGAACAAAATTTATCTTTCATTATGGAAATTTCTTGCACACAATAATTTAATTCTAACTTTAGTAGCTTGAAGAAAATACTCGCCTTCAATCTTCGAGTAAAAAAATTAAATGGCTAATAATTATTCTGGATTATGTTTCTTGTTTAAAAATTTATTTTGTTTTTGTTTTCATCGTGTAGATTGAATGTTTCACCGCGCCATCTGTGATATTTTTGGTACGAAAGTGCGATCGACGCATATTTAAACGAAGTGCCAAACCCAGTTTACTTTGGCCGACATACTGCTTTCCACATAAATTACACGTGCCGACGTAAACTACATTTGGTGTTTGTAATTACATTTATGAATCCATGCGTGACGGTACTTTTCACAGCCTTTGAAGTTTGTATTACGGCGCACGTTTTGCACCGGTTATCGTTGCACTTAGTGCATTCAACTGGATCCTTACTTGGCTAATTATATTACTTAGGTTCGGAGGAAATTTGAATCAAATTATGGCTCTTTTATTTATTCGGTATTGACATATATTTCGAATCAATGCATTTATTTTAGATTCTGCTCCGTCTAAGATTGGGTGGTATGGCATATACAGAATTGTAGAATCTGTTGAACCTGTGGATCGTTTTCGTGGGATCAATGCGCTAGATCTAGATAAAATAATAAAGATTTTCTTAATAAATGACAACAGATAGCTTATTACAAAAAAGGAAACATGCTAAAAAAAGTAATGTTAAGGTTTTTCCCAAGTAAATATTTCTTTCGTCTTCAGATCTGTTATGGCCTCAGGTCCAACGGGATCTGAGCCCCCCAGCCAATCCAACACGCCGCTCTCCGACTGAACCACTCGGGGTCTACCACACCCCGAAGAATCCAATCGAGGCGGACGATGCTCGGTAATCTCGAGATGAGGAGCTTAAGAAACCTTAGTCTTTGTTCTGGGGACGTCCTCTTGAAAAGAAGACTAATCCCGAGATAGCCCAAGTACCCCAGAGGCGCACTTGAGTTTTCTCTTTCAATGACAGATGTTGGGCCCGTTTCAGGGCCCATCTAGCTCTCTTCAGGATACGTTTTAGTCTATCCAGGTCAGCTTTCACTGACCAGTTCACCGTAATGGTAAACCCCAGGTATTTTACTCGACTTGTGAAGGTAGGGAGAGGTTAATTAGTCAGGATAGAAGATAGAGCTGAGAGTGCTAATCTCTTGAGTTTTTTCTTTGTCGCTGGGGCGCCATGAAAGACAACCACCTGCGATTTGGAGGAGTTTAAAACAAGGTTGGAAAAGGGCAGCTGATCTTTTAATCTTGTAAAGAAACGGCTGATGTCAGAGACTACATCTTTGCACCTGCGTCCAGAGAACAGGGCTGTGGTATCATCAGCATATACCACAAGATGTTGATCGCGTTTGAATTTGTTGTAGAGTTCAATGGAGGCAGCAAGATACAAGATTGGAGAAAGTGGGGAGCCTTGAGGCACACCTGTAATAGGGTAGAACTGACGTGCATCAGGGTCGTCTTCATAGAAGAATCGCTTGGTGTACAGCAATATTTCCACCCTGTTAACAATTCTCGCAGGCAACCCGTAGGGACCTGAGAGAAGTGATAACAAAATGAATGGAAATGCTGTCAAATGCGGCAGAGAAGTCAAGAAAAACAGCCACAACAAGCTGATGACTGTTATCTTGACAAAACTGTTGCACTTCACCTATTGCTGTAGGACCGAGCGATCTTTTACGTACCTATGAAAACCTGGTGGGATTAAATTTCGCCTACTTAGATGATCGCGGATTTTACACGCAAGCGCTTTTTCGTAAATGGAGATGAGGGAATTTTGAATCGAAATGGGTCGCAGATCTTTAGGACATGAAATCGACTTATTTTATGGTATAAAAACACGACGGCTGATGTTTATTCCAGCAATGTCGGACGGGGAGGCTAATAGCATTGTTATGGCGACCTTCTTTCTCTGACTGTATGTCAAAAGCTGACAAACACGAGTGGAGAGTGGTGTATGGGTTCTGGAGGTTCCCGGGAGTGGCCCCCAGGAGTTAAGGATATCTGTAACAGATAAGTCCCTACTCCTAAAGTCACACTAAGGCGGGATTGGTTGGGGGTGATTGAGTGGCTCTATAATTGTGTAGTGATAGTGACTCATCTAAAACTTTATCAAGGCATATTCTACCGATCTAGCCTAATGCTCTATCTTTCCAACAGACAAACTTCTCCTTCTTGAATATCTTCCAGAAGGAAGACTGAGAAGGGTAAAGGCGAGAAATGCTTGTCTTATCCTTACTCAGCTGGACTCTATATCTAGTGCTCCAGTATTCATTCGAGAGGGCTTGTCTGGCGGAAACAGAGAGATTAGGAAGGTGTAGCATTTTAGCTAGGACCTTGAGTTTTGTTGGAGTGGGATTGTATATACGACCTTTATAGGTAGTCGATAGTATTGCGGTAGCTTGCGAAGAGAGGTAGGTCTAACCTACCTCTCTTCGCAAGCTACCGGTCAAATTCTCATTCCCAATTCGGGGGAAGAGTTGGATAGCTGCCTGATCTAGATATGCGACGCATATATTAGATATATACTAGATAATATACTATATATTTTACACCATTTAATAGCTTAATTGAAGAAAATACTTGCCATCAATCTTCAAGTAAAAACATTAAATGGCTAATCATTATTCTGGATTATATTTCTTGTTTAAAAATTTATTTTTTTATTGTTCAAAAAGTTTTTGATTGTCATTTAAATGCATGTACTATTTTTCACTAACAAATTTAATATGTGCGGCCCGCGAGATCGAAATTAAAATATGGCCCGAAGTCTTACTTTTGTCTGACATTCCTGTGCTATTGTAACATAATTTGTATTGATGCCACCATATACATTACACTCCTGCATAACTGGTATTTAAAGTAAAATTTGTTTCTAATTTAAATTTGTATTCTTGAAATTTTGACATTGTGGCATATTGATGTTTTTACAAATTTTTGATAATAGATTTGAGAAGCACATATAAAAGTAATTAATTTTTGAATTAATTTTTTTAATTAAAATGTTGGCATTGGCATATTGATTTTTTTATCCAAACGTTTGATAATAAAGATGTTAATTGCATACCAAAATATTGGTCTCAGTAGCATAGTTTAGTAATTAATTTTAATTTTAAAAATTAAAATTTAATTAATTTTATCTAGACGCGAGTACAAATCATGAAGATAACATATTTAACAATAATTATTTAATAATATTTAATACCCTCTTTTAAAAATTAATATATCTGGTAATTAGCAAACAATGAGTCGGGTGAAGGGGTAATGGCCATATCAAACCATTTTAGTTTGACGAATTCCCTGTTTTCATATTTTTAAAGCACGAGTCTTTAATTAAATGTTTTTTTTATAAATGAGCTTTTAAATTTAAATTTAATTAAATTTAAAATTCAATATTAACAAACCCATATTTATGTTTTATTAACAAACTAGATTTAGGGAAATGGATAATGTGCATATTAATCCTTTTTAAGTAAATTAAAGTTCAAATTTTCGGACTATCTTTACCTCATATATCATTTTAATTTTTTTTATTTTAAAATTTTCAAATTTTTGATAATAGATTCGAGAAGTAATTTATATATCTGGTAATTAGCAAACAATGAGTCGGGTGAAGGGGTAATGGCCATATCAAACCATTTTAGTTTGACGAATTCCCTGTTTTCATATTTTTAAAGCACGAGTCTTTAATTAAATGTTTTTTTTATAAATGAGCTTTTAAATTTAAATTTAATTAAATTTAAAATTCAATATTAACAAACCCATATTTATGTTTTATTAACAAACTAGATTTAGGGAAATGGATAATGTGCATATTAATCCTTTTTAAGTAAATTAAAGTTCAAATTTTCGGACTATCTTTACCTCATATATCATTTTAATTTTTTTTATTTTAAAATTTTCAAATTTTTGATAATAGATTCGAGAAGTAATTTATATATCTGGTAATTAGCAAACAATGAGTCCAATAAAAATCCTTAAAATTCTCGGTAAAAATACAAAATGGGAAATAACTGCTATTATTTTACAAAAACATGGTCGTAAACAGTAGCGTAGTCCGTGGGCTTCATTCTTAATTTATATAATAATCCATTTATTAAATTTGGAATTTTTTAACAGACACCTCAGTGATAATCGAATGCTTTTATAATTTTATTTATACTATAGATATTTTCATTAATATTATCAATTAAATTTAAATAAAATCTAAATAAAAATAAATTATTTTGATCTATTAATTAAATAAGAAATTTTTGAGATGGATCAACCAACCCAGATTTATGTTTATATTTCGCTGGTTACTGCTAGCATCATCTGTAAAGCAGAACCCAATTTGTACATCAACTGCTTTTAATTTTTTTTTCATTTTTTATGTTACAACTTCGTCGTTATTTTATTATTAAATGTATGCATGCTATGAAGTGTAGGTATGTGCTACAATAAAATCAGACATTTATATAATTAAAGTTTAGTTTTTAAAATCAATATTGAAAAAATAAAAGAGACATTTAAAGGAAGATCAATGAAGTTTATTTCGGGCAAGCAATTCTGCATGATCTCCTTGATACAAAATCAACTGAGACTTAATATTCCGAACTTTAGTGAACGATTAATTACTTATCGAGGATAATTAAATTTATACGTAATTTATGTTAGAATAGCAATGAGCTTTTAAGCGGAAGACAAATTCCATATTTTCATATTATTTTATAGTACGGGATATAATTAAATGGTTTTTTTTGGATTTATATTTTTGAGATGTTAATAAATAATTAATTAATTAAATTTAAAATTTTTAAATTATAATATTTTTTAATATAAATATAAAATTTATTTTAACTTAAAATAAAGTTGTATAAAGTGCATTAAAATCGTATTTTCATTATTAACTATTCATATTCTACAAGACCTACATATAAATCAACAATAATTTAAGACTACAATTGGCTTGATAACCGTTGTCATTCGTCCAATTATTAAAGTTTCTAATTTTTAATTTTGATTAATTAATTAATTATTAATTAATTATTTCATTTTTATTCATGTTGTTTAATTTGATCGATAAAATTGTATTGATCGTTATATATGTGTATACATCAATTAAAATAAGAGAAATAATTATATTCATAATAATTAATTTTAACTTTTTTTTATTAATTATTCTATTTATATAAATATCAATATAATATTTTTAGTAACTCCATATAAATTATAATAAGATTTGTATAAATTTTAATGCATATATTTTTATCCCAATTCAAGTTCGTATAAAGTTTGTTCAAATTATCTATACATTGTGTTCAATAATTAATTTTTTGGTCTTTACCAAATGTTCTTTAAGGAATACTGAAGTTGTTTTGATTTATTTACTCAGAGTACTTTATTTATATAGACTTATAGATATTTTGATGTAGATTTGAACATTCTTCTTTGAGCCTTGCTGGATTTTCAGTTCATAATTATGTAATAGTAGCCCTATAAACGAGATGTAATTTTTGATAAGTCATTGTTGATTAGTCAAGCAGATTATTAAAAGCATAGTTTAAATAGAATGTCCAGGTTTTATAATCCATTTATTTTAATAATCCATTTATTGTTTTTATAATGTTATAGTATTTAAAATGTTCAAATTTGTTTATTTGTAAACTAATATCGGCTGTGTGTTTAGCTTCTGCATAGAATTCTGCAGAAATATAGTTACTTCCATAATACCCAGTCCAGCAGCTGTCCGTGCTTCAACAAATATTCAATAACGAGACGGTGTCGGTATTGTCTTAGCAAATCTACATTACCATCATTCGTTCATCTTGTCTATAAGGTTAACAAGCTGCCAATACGAATCGTGGATAGTTTCAGTCAATTGAAAAACATTTCAAGACTAGCTGAACAAGCTCTTGTAGTCTCAAAGCGGAAAACGCGACATCAATGTACTCCGAAGTGTAGCTTAGATGGATCATCCTGTGAGTGCTGCGATTTGCCTATTCGAACGGTTCGAGTTTCCTACAGATGTCGTTGTAAATTTCGATTCTTTCAATCAATGCACTGTGGACTTTGCCTGCGTAGTATTAAGCAATGTGACTCTTCTAACAATGACTTTTAATTGATTATTTAAAATCAATTTTGTAAAGCACATTTCTTTTTATTTACGATGTATACTTTTTCGATTATATTTGATGTTACTTAATAAGTTTGAATTATATGTGTTTTCGACCATATACGTTGTTCACTGGATCAAACTCTATATACTGTTATTGCTTATTATTACAGACAACATACTGAGCGAAACTCAAAAGTAGCATCACAAGTGAGACGTTAAATAAATCAAAAAATCAAATTTAGTCGCAGTGTCCAGCGCCTTCAGACGATTTGCTTCATTCATCAGTTTATATTTGGAAATATTCGACGATCGATTATTGATTTTTTGGAGTGTATCGAATTCCACAAGTTGATTATTCGTTGGCTGAATTACACTGCTTTCTTTTAATAACCTTTTCCGATGGTTTAAAACTAATGGATTTCCGCGTAAATTTTTACTCGAATGAACAAGTAAGAGATTCCTCAAAAGATGATGTGGATCGTGCAACGCTCTTTTGGTCTAACATGTCGTTTTCAATATTAGTGTATTTTAAATGTCCTCCGATCGAAAAAAACTAAATGTTCCACATAAAACTTAAATCATACGATTAGCCTTAGAGCACACGATAAGGGGACGATTATTATTGTCCCCTTAAAGATGGGACGATAAGTATCGGGTGCAGAAACGGATTTATTAAGACGATATACGGAAAGTGAAGAGACATTAACTGAATCGATACTGATTATCGGTAAGAAGAATTTTGGCAAAGATCGAGCGGAAGGCGGAAACATCGGCATCGAGACGGGCTTTGGGAGAAGAATCCAATGGCTTATCATTATAGATGATAAATACATCTATCGCGATAAGAAAATCGCTTACGTGGAAATTGAGGAGTCACGGGAGTAGTTGGGAGTGGGTCAAATACTTGAACATCATTTATTGATTTTGAAAGAGCAAAGCTCGAGACGGGAATTACAATAGGAGGAAAGAAAGTTACAAAACTAAAGACTGTTAACAAAAACAAGAAAATAACTGATATTAATAATCAAGCGTTCAGGCGAAATTCAATTGCAAGATTATTTTTTAATGTTGATATATGCTTCTTTTCAGCAAGATCAGCTGGCAAGCTATTCCAATGCTTGAGAATTCTATGTTTTAAGTCATTTCGATTCCATATTGGTCTAAATCAGTGCAACAATTTTAGTGTCCTTTTAGATTTCCATTAGGAAACATTGTGAATAGAGGATTTAAAAATTCGTCAGAGAGTGCAATGTCACCCACACTAGCATCAAATATGCCTTAATCAATGATTTTTCAACCTCACAAATGCCAAGAATATCTAGTCTTTGAGGAAAGGAAATATGGCAATCAGAATAAACAAGATTATTGGCTCTATGGTTAATACTCGAAGCTCCACTGAATATATACTCGAAGATAAAGTTATAATTGTTTAGTCTGATTACATTCCAGATTATTACAGTCAGTTCCGCTAGCTACGCTCTCGGATTAAGCCTTATCTCTCGATAAAATATCATGATTAAAAAGCTCGATATCAGATCGTTATTCCTGATCACGCATTTTCGTCATCGGAATGCAATTATGGTTATACCAGTTTGGAAGTTTGATGTGATTGTAAAAACTGTTACGTATGGACCCTTGTTCAAGTTAAATTATCGGATTGTTCGGTGTATCAACGTAGACCGTTTACATTCGGTTTTTGATCATCAGTACAACTTATACAGCTGTCATATTCCTTCACTTCTGTCTCACACACGACCACGCAGACCGATAATGTTTTTGACGTTTCTCTCGCATCAACACCTGACTTCGAATCGTATAATCACATTCTTGAACCTACTTTACACACACTCCTCGTTTAACTACTGATTTGACTTCCATTCATCTTCATCATCCTAGCAATGCTAACGGTAAAGATGTTCATCTTATACCTCCTATTTCCTATTTCCCCCATCTTAATACCTCTCACCGTTGTTGTTTCTTTGTCTTTTATCTTTATTTGTTGTCGGATCTCACTACTTCGTCTGGAAGACAATTCCATGATCTAATCGACATGTGTTATAGTCTGGTAAGCATGGAGCAATGACCATGTGATAATGCTTTTAGGGACACGGAATGACCCCTGTGAGACCGTATGTCATTTAACGTAATATATATAGATTGGTAACTCACGTGGTTTCTTACCATATGTCATAATGCTGTCATATCTAAATCATTTCTAGCACGGATACTCTTCATACTAAGAATTGACATCCTGTCTCTATAATTCTTTCGATATAATGTAAAACGTAATTTGCTACCTCGCTGAAAAATCATCTCCAAATCCTCGTTTTAACCTTTGGTCATAGGAAACGATGCCTGAATACCGTATTTAATATGTGGCCTCACAAATGTGTCAAATGAAGATTTAAATGAATTCGTCGAAAGCGAGACGAAACAGTTCTTAATGATAAATAGCGCTTTTCGAGCTTTGCTAACGCGTATATCTGTATCTGCACTTGTCTTAGACTACATTGCTCCAATTCCAAGCATAAACCGCATTTATGCTTTCAATGGCATTTAACCTCAACATAAATTCCGATGACAGGGTCGAATTATCTACACGTAAATGATAAAATTTCCGAACATTAAATAATAGGCTGGAATCATGACTCCATGAGAATATTTTATCAATATTAGCTTGCAGATGACCGTAATCTTCTAAAGACTTCATATTGACATAAATCTTAAGATCGTTTGCGTAAGCAAGGCATCCACAACTTAATGTCCTCATAAGAGTGTTTATGAAAACGTTGAAAAGTAACGGCTCAAGGCAGATCCTTGAGGAACAATTGAACTTATGTTCCGAGGCTATCATAAACTATTTCCCACCCAAACACGAAAGTATCGCTTACTGAGAAAATTCAATTACTTACTGCTTCAAGACGAACATGCGGAATACGTTCGAACGCCCGATTGATAAATTTGTCAAACACGATTTTCCTTTACTGAAGCCGTGTTAGGCGGAAGATAACTGATTGGAACTCTGTAAATAAGATGTAATGTGTTTTCTGTTTTCTCAATAATACGCTCCATGATTTTACTAACATGACATATTAAACTAACATACTTCTAGTTTACAGGATTCGAACCGTTGCATTTCAAACCATTGCATTGGTACTACAGTCGCTTCTTTCCTATCCATCGGTAGTTATGTATATCAAAAGACTGCCGGAATAAAATTGCGAGAGGTTAACATAATTGATAATTCAAAAGGCATAAGAGATATGGACTAATGTCATCGGGACCTGAAGCATAAAATGAAGAAAGACTACCCAATTACTTCTGTATATCAAAATACTGCTGGGACAAAGTTGTGAGAGTTTACAGAGTTGATAACTCAATAGCTGTAAGAGATATGAACTAATGTCATCGGGACCTGAAGCATAAAATGAAGAAAGACTACCTTGCAAAACTAACCTGAAATGAATGCGCAATCAGAGAAGATGAATTTAAATCTTTAAGAGGAACTTCGTCCATAAAGGATAATGGCTTGTTACATAATTGAAATCCATCCGTAAAGCTCTCAGTCGTTTTCTTTTGAGACCTCACAATATCATCCATCACCTAGACGTAATACGAAAATTGAATACGAAACTTGATTACCTTTTCTCACGTAACACCAAAATCTTTTAGGATGTCTAGTAATGAATTCGTGGAGGCCATATCATATTCTTGCCGTTTTGATATCATCAACCTCCTGAAAGCAGTACGTAAGAACTTGTATTGTGGTATAAGGCATTTGTCTCTTAACGACTTTTTGAACATATAATTACGTGCTTTTCCTTTAAAATTTTTCTCATTTCTAAATCATACCAAGCTGGGTTTCGATTTTTGATCATGTCAACGACCTTAAGATGGGCAAATTTATCTAAAATATTTACTAGCTTGTCTCTTATTGCTTTCCAACTATCTTCCACATCTACATCGTAAAAGCTAAGATTGAGGGATTCAGCATATTGAAAAAGAGCTACTCGGCCCACCTTATGCCAGAGGCGCCTCACTAACTGAGTTTCCAATCCTCCATTTAAATACCATCCGAAAATTTGACACAAAAGCACAAAAACCCATGATCACTTAAACCCACGGATGTTCTATAGGTCAAATCACCCACCTGTGTATCTGTAGTGGAGAATATCAAATCTAGAATAACAAGCTTTCGTCGCTAAGTCTAGTCGCTTTATTAACATGTTGAAACATGAGCATGCTATCTATAAAGAATTCTGACAGTCATAGACCTGTCGCACAACAACCACTGGTTACAATAGATCCATTCACATTGACTGACACATTACTAATGTTGATATCCCTTACAATAATGTATGGGTGGTTGGAATTGCAATGTGGAGTCGGAATATTCTTTAGGCAATCATCATGAGATGCTGGGGATCTATAGATTACCCCAAAACGAAATCAGCGAGATCCTAGTAAGACTTCAGCCAGGATAACGTTCTATCCCCTTAGATGCGTTTGCGTTCCGAACAACGTAAATGACCGAGGCAGAATTTGTGATGTTAAGAGTAACACCTCCTCTGCGTTTATCTTGGTACTGGCTGACCTTAAGATTTGATAATATCCGAGATATTCTGATTAAGCAATTTTTCATTTGTGTCAGATACGTCGAAATAAGAACTTGCCGCCAAAATTTGTAAAACATCTAGGTTAGAAAGAAGGCCGTAATTTGTATATGCGATATGAGAGTAACAATGCGTATGGTAATTACGATAACCAATGCTAACCTTACTAAAATCCACATGTAAACTATGAGCATTTAGGATCACTGCATGATTTACAATACGATTAGGAACCAGCAAACAAAAGGTCGTATGTGATATACCCGAATTTTCTAAATTGTTAAATCTGACTCACCAACCGCTTCACATCGATTTAACTCGCTGCTAACATCATCAAGCTTTCGACGCTCCTCTCAAGATAAGTCCTCTTAACACCGATAAATCGCATCGTTTTAGCCTATAACCACGTCTAATAATGGCTTTTGCCTTAGCAGGAGATCCCAAAACAATATTCAGAAAACAAGTTTTTTCAGCCTTAAAGCGTTTTCTTAAGCTAAAAAAACTTTTCACGGACAAACACAAAGCATTTCCACGGACATGCGTGGGGCAGTGTAGAATTTCACTGCCCGACAACGTACAAATTTCCGTCGATGTTTCGGAAGGAGTGGGATGTTTCGCCGTTTTCCCCTCGACGGCGTCTATTTACGAAGGCAGAAGAGATCGAGCGAATTCGGAAAGGGTGCGATAGCGAAAATACAAGTGGTTGAATATGATATGATTTTAAATCGTTAGGAGAGAACAGAGTACGCGTGAGAGCAATGCTTGAATACAATTTTCAGGAAAGGGGATGATAAGGATTAGATTGAGAAAATTTGTTTAGGCGGATGAATGCGACAGGAGAGATGCCGTTGAAAAAGGATGAGTTATCTGCAGAAGCAAGATACGGGATGATGGATCTAAAGGCGTAAACATTGTAAACATCGTGATTGATACGTACTTGTGGAGATAAGAAGATAATTAAAGAAGATAAGAGATAATTTAAAATTGTCTTGATTAAAAGTTCTTACAAAGCGAAACAAAAAATGAACATGTCGGAGTTTTCAAAGGATGCAAATGTTGCTGCAAAAACCAGTGGAATTCCAGCCAACAAAGCTGTTCTTCATGTATGTTCTTCCTTACAACGACTCAATAAGGTCAGTACTGTTTCTTCATTATCTGGTGATGGGGAAGTGCTTCATCCCATCCCAAAATTAAATAATTTGGTTCTAATCAAAGTTATAGACCAATCATAAAGCATGAAGTCTACAATGTATTTTTCGTTCATTTACCCAGAGGTATAAAAACAGAATTTTGTTCAATACGGTGAAACTTCACCCTTCAGAGGTGAAAGTTTCGTTCGTCACAGCAGACCTGGCTAAAAATTACTCTGAATACTTTCCCACCAACCTAACCGATTATGGTGAACTCACCTTTAGGCCCATCCTTGCCTCGCTAAAGGTGACGAATCTTCCTTGTAGTATGGATGAGGAAGATATGCACTCATTAATGTCTACATTCAAAATTACAAATGTTAGGTCAATCCGGGGTAGGGATGGTAATCCTATCCCGGTTGGCTTTTGCTCAGCTCAGGTGGATACTGCAGAAGCCTTGGCTAAATCTTCATCGAACCCCTTCATGGGTTTTAATATCCGTTTTTTCATTACAGAAAGAGATGAGCTTACTTCCCCCACCGCAGCAGGTGTCACAAATGGGGGCACTGGGCCTCCAGCCGCAGTGGGACTCAACATGCGGTGTTTGCAGTTCAGCTTCCTGTCCAACTCTACTATCGAACGACTATTGTGTGCCCCCCCCCATCCTATTCGAACTGTGGGGGATCCATCCTGCCTGGGGTAGGAGATGCAGTATTTTCAAAGAATATAGAAGCATGTTCATCAAATCGGTAAAACCTTCTACTTATTCGCAAGTAGCGCCCCGCGAATGGATTACTCTGAGATATTACGTATGATGGACGTTAAATTAGAAGTTTCCCATCGCAAACTTAAAAACCTAATTCTCATGGCTTTGGGTGTAGTGAACACTCATCCTACGCTACCTGTTTCGGCAGTTCTTCCGGAGTCGAAGAAGATGGGGCTTCGGGCCATACTGTCCCCACGCTCAAGATCGGTAAAACGCTGAGTGACAAACAGCATAGGGGAAATGAAGACGCTGCCCAGGGGACAGTACCGACCCAAAGTGGGGCTAGAGGCGGGAAGGGTCACCTTCTTGCATCTAGCTCTGTTTCGGTAGGCAATCCCCCATCCAACTAATCCACCACGATGCAGAGTACTCGTGAGCCTTTTTCACTGAATGTCCTTTAGTGGAATTCGGGAGGTGCTTCTGCCCTTAGACTTTTATCTGGTAGAGATGCAGATGTTATAGTCCTTCAGGAGACGCGGTCTATCAGTCTTCCCCATGACATTACTCGATTTATCCCAAAGCATATCTGTGCCCACTATACGCAGTACATAACCCCACCTCACTCCACTTCATTTCAAGGACTCTTGAACTTAGTTAAGTGCTCCTTAAGGTCCTCCCTCCTATTCAACTACTCATGTCTGGCCATGTCTTGTTTAGTAGTCTCACTCAGTAAGAACGGTAAACGCATAAGTCTAGCCAATGTCTACATCCGTCCAGGGGAAATTCACAACAACCGTAACCTCCTGGATAGTATTATTGACAGCGGTTATGACATGATACTTGGGGATTTCAACGATAGAACTGATCGTTGGATCAATGCAGCACTTCGCAGAGCTAGGAACGGTTATCTTATTCACAAAACCCCACCCCCTACCATTCATGGCACATCAACAAATTCTATCCTTGACATTTTACTGCTTCACTCGAAATGACTGTTAATACCCCTCTGCACGGAGCAGTCGCGCCAACAATTGTCCACATCTCATGACCTAATTCGTTGGAGAATTGAGGAAGATATGTTGCGTAGAATGAGGTTTCACTTTGATCCAAGCAGAGTGGCCTTCTTTCAAGCGGCTATCCAACTATTTCCCAGCATAGGAAATGAGAGTCTGACCGAATTTAATACATACCTTTTTTCGCAAGCTACCGCGATGTTATCGACTACCAATATAGATCGTATATACAATCCCACTCTGACGAAACTCAAGGTCCTAGCGAAATTGCTTAACCTCTCTAGTCTCTCTGCTTCCGGCAAACAGGCCCTCTCGAATTAATACTGGAGCACTAGATATAGGTTCCAGTTGAATAAGGATAGGACGCGTATTGCTCGCCTTAATCCTTCTCAGTCTTCCTTTTGGAAGAATTTCAAGAAGGAGAAGTTTGTTTGCTGGAAGGATAGAGCATTGGGTTGGATAGGGAATGTAGGCCTTGAAAAAGTTTTAGAGTCATCAGCCCTACACAACTATGGAGCCACGCAATCACCTCAACCAATCCCGCCTTGGTGTAACTTCAGCAGTAGGAAACTATCTGTTACGGATATCCTTAACTCCTGGGGTCCACTCCCGGGCACCTCCAAATCCGTCGCTCCACTTTCTTCTCGGATCTGTCAGCTTTTGACAGCAGATCAGAGAAGAGAGGTGACCGTCACAATGCTGTTAGCCTCCCCATCCGATGTAGCAGGCATCAATATTAGTAAGCGTGTTTTTATTCCTAAGAAAAAAATTCTGCTCATGCCCTAAAGATTTGCGATTCATTTCGATTCAAAATGCCCTCGTGTCGATTTACGAAAAAGCGCTTGCGCGTAAAATACACGACCAGTTAAGTAGGCGTAATTTGATCCCTTCAGGTTTCCATGGGTTTGTCAAAAGTCGATCCGTCCATTCGGCAGTTGGTTAGGTGGAGCAGTTTTGTCGGGTTAATAGCCATGGTCTAGTTGTGGCTGTTTTTCTTGACTTTTCTGCTGCATTTGACCGCATCTCCATTCCTTTTGTGATCTCCTCTCTCAGGTCCCTCGGGTTGCTTTCGATAACTGTGAACAGGGTGGAGATTCCGCTGTATACCAAGCGTTTTTACTATGAAGACGACCTTGATGCGCGTCAGTTCTACCCTATTACGGGTGTACCTCAAGGATCCCCACTATATCCTATCTTATATCTTGCTGCCTCCATTAACCTATTCAAAATATTTAAACGCGAACAACGTCTTGTGGTGTACACTGATGACACTACAGCCCTGTCCACTGGACACAGGTGTTAAGTCGTATTCTCTGACATCAGCCGTTTCTTTTTAAGATTAAAAGATCATTTACCTCATCCAATCTTATTTTAAACTTCAGCAAATCGCAGGTTGTTGTTTTTCATGGCATCCCTGCTACAAAGCAAAAACTTAAGAGATTAGCACTCTCTGCGCTCTCCTCCATATTTGCCTCTGAACCCATTCCCACCTTCACAAGTCGATTAAAATACGTGGGGTTCATCGTTACGGTGAACTGGTTGTCGAAAGCTGACCTGGATAGACTCAGACGTATCCTGAAGAAAGCTAGGTGAACCCTTAAACGGGCTCACCATCTGTCATTGAAAGGGAAAACCCAGGTGTGCCTTTGTGGCACTTGGGCTATCTCGGAATTAGTCGTCTTTTCGAGAGGACGACCCCCAGAGCAAAGGCTAAGGTTTCTTAAGCTCCTCGTCTCTCGTTTACCCAGCATAGTCCGCGCCGATTGGATTCTTCGGGGGGGGGTGAAAGACCCCGGGTGGTTCAGTCGGAAGGCGGCGTGCTGGATCGGTTGGGTGGGGGCGTCAGATCCCTTTGGACTTGAGGCCGTAGAAGAGAAAGTAGAAAAAAGAATAGTTGAAGACCGAAGTTATTCTGTCGTTTTTTTCTGACTATGTTGTGACTTGACTGTTTTTCTTGCATGCTACTTATAGGTTATTGATGTATTTAATAAAATCGTTATTGTTATAGATAAGAAGGTGGAATTAGTGATATTGATATCTATGACGCAACGATCCAAGAAGGAAAGCGTTTCCGTGAAGGAAGACGAGTGGCGTGAGTGGGTTAGGTCACGATAGGAGAGCTGGGATTTGAGGATATATAGGGATTTGGTTAGACAGCGGAAGACAAAGAGAATATGGATAATATAGCGGGTGGCAAGCGATGTTAGGAAAGGTTATTAGTTTAATGATCGTGGAGGTTGATAGAGATGATTTTGATTAATGGATGTATGTTATTGTGTAACTTGACATGAGGGGCGGGACGGGGGTGTCGGGAGCGAAGATGAAATGTGATGGGAAGATTATATGTGACATGATCAGTGGGTGGAGAATGGACATCGGAAATGACGAAGGTAGTTTGAGTGAACGTGTTGCCAGTTGATATGTGCTGAGAGGAGATGCTGTGGATTAATTTGTTGGAAGAAAATCTACAGAGGAAGTCTTCTTCAGACTTACTGTTGTCGCAAGTGATTGTGGTTTAGAGACTGCATTCGTTTGTCGATCACAGTACTTGTAGTTGAGCACAGTTGGTGTTGATTAACTGTGCTCAACTACGAAACAAAGAAGACTACGTATATTTGTATATGCGATATAAGATAATAATGTGATATGAGACCAATGATCACGTTACATAAATCCATAAGTAAATTATTAGTATTTCGAATTCTTTCACGATTTACAATACGATTGAGAACTAGTGAACAAAAGGTCGTCTGCGACTTACCAAAAAAATTCGTATCGTTAAACCTGACATAGTATTAAACCTTACAAAGTATTTAAGGTATTATTTATTAAAGTATCTGTAAATATCAATGTTTTTTATTTATCTAGAATATTTACCAATTCTAGATAAATAAAAAACTTTAATATTTACAGATACTTTAATAAATAATACCTTAAATACTTTAAAATATTATTATGGCTGATATATTACTTGATTACATACAAATCATTAGTGACTTAGTAACTATTATATTATAGGTGACTATTGTCAACTTTATTAGGTCCAGAGGATAATAAAATATTTTTACTAAAAATAAAAGTAAATAAAGGTAAATACGGCACAAGGGCGATATCCGTATGTAGTTAAAACAGTTATCACTGCTATTTTATCTATATAATAGGAATTTAAAAGGATATATATTTACTTGACCTCATCTTTTAGATTTCTTAGTTAAAGTTAGACGATATGATCAATTTCTTGAAAATAAGGAAAGGAGGAGTATAGTAGTTGACATACAAAACTATCCACATTCAATTAAAGCTGCATAATCGCATCGATTGTTTTGATTAATTTTATATTAATTTTATTAATTTCTAGCCGATACTAATAATTGTTTCTTGCTATAATTGCTAACGTCATTGTAGTCGTTTATTTGATATAAAAACAATAGCCAATTTCTCATTTAGCATTTTTAAAGATCTATAAGTTAAGATCAATAACTGGTATACCTTACTTAATATTATATGGTAATGTCGTGGTAGTATATACTTAGGGAAGTTGTGTTTGCTTTGTATATCCATTTAATATCGAGATTATGTATTAATGCCATAATTTTATCTGTTTGCTTTGTACATCCATTTAATATCGAGATTATGTATTAATGTCATAATTTTATATATCTGTTTGCTTGGTGCATCCATTTAATATCGACTAATGTTACAATTTTGCTATTCTTAGCTAAGATTGATATTATGAACAAGTAATGTACATGATACATTACTTACATTTGCTTGTATGCTTTAAATTTAGTCTAAGTAACTCAAGCCATTTGTTCTTAACATCGAAATCTTACCAAACAACTCAATGTATAAGAGATTAAGAAATTTGCCTTGCGTTTCTTTTAATACAAATTCGTAATAATTTTATAAAAGCAACGAAGATCTTTGTTCATAGATTATACATCTTTGTAAATTTCACATATTTGCAATCTATTATTCAAGATTTACATTATGTAATTAAACATTATATCGTTACATAATATTGTGCTCGGTATGTTATTGTTTCCTTACCTATTTAATCACTGTCCATGATATAAAATTTTGCATTTTACGTTGAGTAATATCTTCAATTAACATATAGTTTGTCATCTAAAAATAATTGTTAGGTGGGTATTTAAATGTCTTTTTTTCAATGTGTGTAACTATTTGTAGTACAACTTACCTATAAGGAATGCACTTTGAGTAATTATTTATTATTACGGCATATTTATTATTTAATTATTTATTATGTAAGTAATTATTTAATTAAATAATAAATATTGATATTTATTAATAATAAATATCAATTATATTATTAAAGGTATTATTATATCAATTATATTATATTATTATAGGTACTTTTATAACTATAAGTTAATAAAATAATTTAAATTATCAATTATAAATTAAACTATTAATATTAACATTATTAAACTGATATTAATAAATAAGTTAACTATTTATTGCTATGTAATATATGTACTCATGTAGTTTAAATTTATTTTATATTATTAATTTTAGTAAATCTGTTGGCTTGGACACAAATTACTCCAGTAATATTTTGCAATTAATAATTATATTTTTTTGCACAGCTTTAAAAATATATATTCGGTTATCTCAATTTTAAATAGTGTTTATATATTTAATTTACAAATTTCCTGTAAAATGTTTCTAAAGTAACTTCAGTTTGCACATTTAAACCATTTGTAAAGCAAACCCTATATATTTTAATAATTGTTTTGGTAAAAACTGTAGCATATTTATTTCAATTTAACTATGTAAGCATGTGAATATAGTCCAATATTATATATTTTACTATATATTATTATAATCTTTATAATTATTGATAATAAATAATTATTGATTGGGTACCTATATAACTATTTATTATTACTAATAAGTATTTTAATAAATTAATAATTTAATAAATTTATAATATCAATACTATAACGTTATATTGTCACTTAATAATTTTCCATTATATAATTTTTTAAATTTTATTGTAAGTTAAATTACTTAACTTCTACTTTATTATTTGAAAACGATTTAGCTTCAAAGCGTTTTCTTATTTTAATGATTAGAAAATTTATTGTACATTTAAATATTTTTAGTTATTATACTTGCTAACAATCAAGATACAAATTAGAATTGACTGATTTGACGATGTATTTGATTTATTAATTCGCTTATTCATCAATGTCGTAAACAAGTCTGCGATTTTTCAATTTACATTTGTGTAAAAATATGATAAACTGAACTTTTGAACTTCCAGCGTCTATCAAACATCCTTAGACGATGCAAAACATCGTTATTCTTTAGTGAACAGTATTATTGTTACGAAAGCGTTTATTTTTGTGAACGCTTATATTTTGTGTATACACAAAATTCAATTTCACTTTCGTGAACTTCCTTTATTTGAATTTCCCTCGACCCAACTGACAAACTGGAGCGGTCACTTGGAGTGATTAACTAGGCCGGTCTTTGTGGATAATCATCACTCGTACAATTTGGACTGAACAGGATTTTTCGCATCAAGCAGGCAATGCAGCAAATTGTCTGGCATAGTTTCAGCAACAAGGGATAATTAAATATCATCGCATGTCCGTTTAATAGCATACCGGACAAAATTTAACATGATGTTTTGCATCAAGTTCCAGTTATACTTATACCCAAACTGTCTTTCAGTATATACGAGTTTCTAAACTACGTGAGTCTTACATCGTTATATATAAAGAGAATTTTACCTAGTCGTGAGTTTTACATGTATTTCCTGTTTAAATTTTAATGATTAAAGATGATATATCATAATGATTAGTCATCATGCTGCTCGGTGTAATGTAACTTTGACATTTTACTTTCTTTTAATGCTAAGTACAATTTATACATTTTCACATATGTCAATTCATCTCTTACACGGTTCGCTGCCTATTATGTTGTATTCATTACCAAATGATGATATAGAGCTGATTATCATTAGTTTTGATTAGGCTCAAAGATTCGAAAAGTTTGTAGGCCTTTTAAAGAATTCGTTGAAATTCGTTAAAATTGAACGTTGATAAATGGCACTCCTTTTGGAGTACAAACGATGCTCCTTTTGGAGCATCACCTATACAATGTTATATTTGCTCCGATATGTAATGGCATTTCGTTAAATGTTAACACATACAAAATACGTAGACTCAATTAACTGATCTGATTTAATAATTAAGCTATTTCAGATGGATCCATTTTGAAACATGCTTATTGAGATTATTATGTTCCAATTTATGTACCGAAAATATGTATTTTAACAATTTTAGCGGTATCTTTATAAATATCTTTACATGAAAGTTTCAACAGAATAAAAAAACAATCGAATTTTAGTGAACGCTAACGTGCTTATGGTGAACATTCACAAAAGTTTTGAAATTGTTTTATTGTTCTTCCAGATTACGAACGAAAAATTAAAACAATTTCTAGTCATATTTATATAAAATTATATTCTAAATAATAAACGTTCCTTCTTCAGTATCTTTTGTTTCTTGTGGCTTGTCCGGCTTTGAAGGGATAACCCATTCTTTCAGCGGACCATCGCCATCGAATTTAAGTCTAATTTAAGTGTGAATCGTCTGAACATCAACTAAATTTTTTTCATCTACTTTGTCGCTTAAATAATGAAGAAATAATTGTTATTTATTTATTATTAAACAATTTCAATAATTAAAGATGACCCATTAAGCCTTATATTATTTGGCTTTATCTTTCGAAATTTGCCAGTAAACTTAAATAATAAACACAGAATATCGAAGCAGTCCTTTATGCAGATGATTTGAATATATCGTAAATTAATTTGTTGGACGTTAAAGCATTCTTGTGCTCACTTGAAAATTTTTGTGATGACAAAATGCTGGAGATGAATCTGACGAAATCTAAATTGATAAAATTTTGAAGAGGTTGTCTACTTTGTCGCTTGGATAAGCTAACATACAAACTAAGCGCTTCAGAGTTTTATCACTTATACATGTATAGGCATTATACTTACATCCCGGTAGACTTACAAGTAACATCTGGAACAAAAAAGTGAAAACATTATTATCAGAGCTAACTTTAGGTAAATTGGATTCAGTTTGACGGAGCTATTCGCTAAATCGTACGATGTTGTCACACATTATATCTTATGACATTACCTTATTTTGAAAAGACTTGACTCCGTTTAATTTCAGATAGTTGGATCTATGACAGAGAGATTTAATAAATAGATTTATTGTGTATTCCCAAATCTTATTATATTCTTGTCATATCGTTAAGAGACCATCCCAACTAAATATGTATAATTCTTAAGACTGAACGACTATATTTCAGTTTTCAGCATATATCCAAAAGAAATGGAGATACTCAAATTGACACAAACGATCACATAATAGCGAGTATTAGTGGTCGAATATGATTACAATTTATGAATGTTATGATATTTCTGTAGCACACGGATTCCGTGTCATATTCGAGGATATTCTCGGGTATTTTGTAGAGAAAAATACGTCTCTTTGAATCGTGTGTTTAAATGCAAAATTATTTCAAAAATGAGTCTCCGAAAGATTAATCGCTTGTCGGTTTGCTCAAATCATCAACACAACTTAATCGTATTTTTGCGTTGCACCGAATAATCCTTCTTATCAAGTCATTTTATAAAAATGGCTTGATAAGAAACATGCCTTTCGGTGCATGCCTTTCGGCTTGCACCGAAAGGCATTTTGGGGTTCAATAAACTCCTTGTTATTATTTATTAAATAAAATTTGTTTTAAATGAAATTTCTAGTTTGATAAACTGTTTTAGTAAACATACTTCATAAAATTAAATTTGTTTTTAATCATACTAAGGACATTTCAATTCGTGTTGCTCGAATTTATATTGATATTTTTGCATACTCAAATCTGATTTGGCATCGTAATTTAATGATGCTTTTGTAAGGATGATATCCCAGCTTATGCATTTTAGTTCAGTGTCGTAAATACTTCAAATATATGTAAATAATTCATGATGTAGAGATTGAATACTTTATACTGATAGTCTTGGAATTTGCAGGATGAGAAAACTGAAATTTCAGCTTATCAAGCTAATATCATCAAAATTCGCTTTTGGAAATTTCCCTCCAGCCAAAGGGCATTTTGGGCTTCAATAAATTTTTGCAATTATAATTGCTATTTTTTACAATCCGTTAAACAAGATATAAGCGGATAACTAATAAACCACTCATAATATAGATAGAATTAAATGTCCGCTTTTCTCTCAGCTTTATGTTGTTAAGATGCAAAAGTTAATCAGATCAAAGGCTAAGTTAGTTATTATATATATTACCAAAGCTTTCGTCGCGTTACGGCTTCATTAATGGATCATTGTAATTATACTAAATACTTATTTTTATTCATTATAATTACAATGAGCCACTAATGAAGCCGTAACGCGGCGAAAGCTTTGACAATATATAGTATAGATACCGTGACGAGGTTTGAAATTGTTAATTTGCACAATTCGTAAAACAAAATATGAGTGGTTCACTAATGAACCAATCATAGTATAGATACCGTGACGAAGTTTGTGATAAATCCGAAGGAATAGGGAACCACGAAATGTTCAGTGTATTAGGCACACTGAGTTATCATATATTCTTGAATCTATTCTTGCGAATCGTAAACTGTAAGTGTATCTTCACGATTTTGTTGATTTGAACGACTGACTAATTTTTTTGAATACGAATAATTGATTTGTCAATTTTCAATAGAGCGATGCAAGCTGCTCTCTCTATTTTCAATAGAGAGCAGATTACATTGGTTAGATGCTTAATAAGTAAATTAACTCTTAATTATAGTGAATGCATGTATATTAACCAAGTTCGGTGATTTTGAACTGTATTTTGATAAATTTAGCGGCAATGTATCTTTTGTCAAAAAATGTGTAGTGTACAAGTAATTTCGGAACTATCAAACGATAGTCAATTTCAAGCAAATTCTAACAGAATTCCAAACGAAAAAGAGGTTTGTACTGGATGCTCTTCTACTCAAAGTCATAGCGATAAGGTCAGTAATGTTTTGTCATCTTCAGGCGATGGGGAGGTGCTTCCCCCATCCCGAAAAAGAGGAACTTGATTTTAATTAAAGAACAAGACCTATACAAAGGGATCAACTATACAATAAATTTCTGAGAAATTTCTCGCTTATATATAAGAACAGGATTTTATTTAATTCTGTAAAGATACACCCCTCCGAGGTGAAAATTTCTTTTGTAACATCTGATATCGCAATGAAATACGCGGAATATTTTTCCGAGAATCTTACAGAATTCGGTGAACTTACCATAAAGCCTATCCTGGCTTCGATCAAAGTTACCAAATCTACCATGTTCAATGGATAAAGATGACAAGCAATCGTTTATGGCAACCTTCAAAGTTTCCAGTCTGAGACCGATCGTGGGCAGGGACGGGAACCCTATCCCGGTTGGCTTTTGTAGTGCGTCAGTGGAGTTAGCTGAAACTCTATCAAAATCATCATCCAACCCGTTTATGGGGTTCAACATTCGGTTCTCAATAACCGAAATAGACGAATTAACCTACCCCCACTGCAGCCGATGCCACAAATGGGGTCACTGGGCTTCCAGCTGCAGTGGGATCCCTACATGTGGTATCTGCGGATCAGCCTATTGTCTATCTCTGTCGTCGAATGACCGTTGCTCGGCCCCCACCATTCATGTTCAAACTGTGGGGGAGCCATCCTGCATGGCGTAGGAGCTGCAGTAAGTTCAAGACGTACAGAAGCCTTTTTATTCGTCCGGTTAAACCTACAACTTCCTTCTCTTGTGTAGCCGCACCGCGCATGGATGACTCAGAGATATCTGGGTTGATGTATATATAGATAGCAGAGTCGCATAGAAGGTTGGAAAACTTTATACTAATGGCCGTTGGTGCTATCAACACGAATCCCACGATTCCAGTGGCATCTGTTCTTCCAGAGTCAAAAAAGAGAGGGGCTTCGGCCCATGCCGTCCCCCCGATCAAGATCGGGAAGCTTATTCGACGTATGACTAAGGAAAATGATGATATTGCCCAGGGGCAAGTACCTTCCCTGGAGGGGGCTAGTGGTGGGAAGGGTAACCTTCCTGCACCTAGCTCTGTCTAGGTAGGCAATCCCCCATCCAACTAATCCATCACAATGCAGAGTACTCGTGAGCCTTTTTCACTGAATATCCTTCAGTGGAACTCGGGAGGTGCTTCCGCCCTTAGACTTCTATCTGGTAAAGATGCAGATGTTATAGTCCTTCAGGAGACGCGGTCTATCCGTCTCCCCCAGGACATTACTCGATTTATCCCAAAGCATATCTGTTCCCACTATACTCAGTACATAACCCCACCTCACTCCTCTTCATCTCAAGGACTCTTGACCTTAGTTAAGTGCTCCTTAAGGTCCTCCCTCCTATTAAACTACTCATGTCCAGCCCTTTCTTGTTTAGTAGTTTCACTCAGTAAGAACGGTAAACGCATAAGTCTAGCCAATGTCTACATCCGTCCAGGGGAAATTCACAAGAACCGTGACCTCCTGGATAGTATTATTGACAGCGGTTATGACATGATACTTAAGGATTTCAACGACAGAACTGGTCGTTGGATCAATGCAGCACTTCGCAGAGCTAGGAACGGTTATCTTATTCACAAACCCCCGTCACCTACCTTTCATTGCACATCAACAAATTCTATCCTCGACATTTTACTGCTTCACTCGAGGTGGTTGTTAAAACCCTTCTGCACTGAGCAGTCGCGCCAGCAATTGTCCACCTCTCACGACCTTATTCGTTGGAGGATTGAGGAAGATATGTTTCTTCGAAGGAGGTTTCACTTTGATCCGATCAGAGTGGCCTCTCTTTCAAGCGGCTATCCAACTCTTTCCCAGAATAGGAAATGAGAGTTTGACCGAATTTAATACCTACCTCTTTTCGCAAGCTACCGCGATTTTATCAACTACCTATAAAGGTCGTATATGCAATCCTACTCCCTAATCTCTCTGTTTCCGCCAGACAGGCTCTCTCGAATGAATACTGGAGCACTAGATATAGGTTCCAGCTGAGTAGGGATAGGACGAGTATTGCTCGCCTTAATCCTTCTCAGTCTTCCTTTTGGAAGATTTTCAAGAAGGAGAAGTTTGTTTGCTGGAAGGATAGAGCATTGGGTTGGATAGGGAATGTTGGCCTTGATAAAGTTTTGGAGGAGTCATTAGCCCTACACAACTATGGAGCCACTCTATCACCTCAACCAATCCCGCCTTGGTGTAACTTTAGGAGTAGGGATCTATCTGTTACGGATATCCTTAACTCCTGGGGTCCACTCCCGGGCATCTCCAAATCCGTCGTTCCACTTTCTTCTCGGGTCTGTCAGCTTTTGACAGCTGATCAGAGAAGAGAGGTGGCCGTCACCATGCTTTTAGCCTCCCCATCCGATGTAGCAGGCATCAATATTAGTAAGCGTGTTTTTCTTCCTAAGAAAAAATCCTGCTCATGCCCTAAAGATCTGCGACCCATTTCGATTCAAAATGCCCTCGTGTCGATTTACGAAAAAGCGCTTGCGCGTAAAATCCGCGACCATTTAAGTAGGCGTAATTTGATCCCTTCAGGTTTTCATGGTTTCGTCAAAGGTCGCTCGGTCCATTCAGCAGTTGGTGAGGTGGATCAGTTTTGTCGGGATAATAGCCATCGTCTAGTTGTGGCTGTTTTCCTTGACTTTTCTGCTGCATTTGACCGCATCTCCATTCCTTTTGTGATCTCTTCTCTCAGGTCCCTCGGGTTGCCTGCGAGAATTGTGAACAGAGTGGAGATCCTGCTGTATACCAAGCGATTTTACTATGAAGACGACCCTGATGCGCGTCAGTTCTACCCTATTACGGGTGTACCTCAAGGATCCCCACTTTCTCCTATCTTATATCTTGCTGCCTCTATTAAACTATTCAAAATATTTAAACGCGAACAACGTCTTGTGGTGTACGCTGATGACACCACAGCCCTGTTCACTGGACACAGGTGTAAAGACGTAGTCTCTGACATCAGCCGTTTCTTTTTAAGATTAAAAGATCAGTTACCCATATCCAATCTTATTTTAAACTCAGCTAAATCGCAGTTGGTCGTCTTTTATTGCACCCCTGCTACAAAACAAAAACTTAAGAGATTAGCACTCTCTGCGCTCTCCTCCATATTTGCCTCTGACCCATTTCCCACCTTCACAAGTCGAGTAAAATACCTGGGGTTTACCGTTACGGTGAACTGGTTGTCGAAAGCTGACCTGGATAGACTCAAACGTATCCTGAAGAAAGCTAGGTGAACCCTTAAACGGGCTCAGCATCTGTCATTGAAAGGGAAAACCCAGGTGCGCCTTTGGGGCACTTGGGTGATCTCAGGATTAGTCTACTTCTCAAGAAGACGTCCCCCAGAGCAAAGGCTAAGGTTTCTTAAGCTCCTCGTCTCTCGTTTACCAAGCATAGTCCGCGCCGATTGGATTCTTCGGGGGGGGGTGAAAGACCCCGGGTGGTTCAGTCGGAAGGCGGCGTGTTGGATCGGTTGGGGGCTCAGATCCCCCTGGACCTGAAGCCATGAAAGAGAAAGGGAAGATGAAAAAACGAAAGAAAAATTATGTCATTTTTTATCTGAGTTAGTTATGACCTACCTTTTTTATTCTTGCATGTTATATTTTGGTGTATTTAATAAAGTCTTTATTATTATTATTATCTTTTGTCGAAGCTCGTATGCAATAACGAGACTATTTTAGTTTGCCTTAAGTAATAAATTCATGCTAAGTTATATTTCATAAATAAATGCCAGTTCACAAATGAGAAGTATTTTTATGGAGAATCTTTTTTAAATGTTCCTTGCAAGATTTTAGAGTTTTTTCTCAAAAATGTAATTTAAATGATTTTTCAATAAAATGTTCTATGTTTAAGCGATTTTAATAAAAATTTGATTCAAGTATTTTTGGAATTTCTGTATCCAAAACTGATAAAACATTGTGAAGTACCAATAGAAAATGTTGAGTTATTTTGAATTTAAATTAAAATTTTTAACAAAAAATTGAATTTAACTTAAAATTGATAAAACATTTCAAAGCGATATTTGAGTCAGAGATAATATTAGATTGTATAATGTTGATGTTAAAATTTTATAAGTTCTAATTATAAAATGTGGTATTTATTAGATTTTTAATTTTTTAATCAAACATTTTAATCGTTTTTTTGCAACCAGGGGATTCTCCATAAAAATACTTTTACATTATATGTGAAACAGTGTCGATAAAATCAATATTTTGCAAATATTCATTTGTAATAAGCAAAATAATAAGAAAGGCCCGAATGTTAATAATAATTGAGCGGATAATAGACTAAATAGTAAAACATTCGAAAAACTTATGGTATTAACGGAATCATATAGTACGAAATTTGTCGTATTATATTGTTTTACATATAAAGTCGTATTATATGTTTTACAAGAAACATATTTTTGCATGAGCATTCATGCATAACATATAATAAATAATATAATACATTAAATAATGAAATTTTAAGACAACTATTTGTAATGATATTGGTTTTCTTCAAAATCATTTAAATAGTTTAATAGATACATTTTTTAAACTAGGTTACTATAAAAATAACATCAAGCAGAAAATAGTAAAATATATAAATCAACACCATAATATTAAAAATAAATTTAACATTAGCGGAATATTTTTATGGATGGATAATAAATAATATACTTTGTATTAGAAAATAATACTAGATAATCAAATTTCATTAGAGGGCATACTTATTTACTCATACTTATATACTCATTAGTACTTATTTAGCTCCGTTGCTATGTAGGGTCGAAGCATTGGGAGCGAAACTGGAAAACATAGCAGTTCTTCGTGATGACCTCTAATCCTTATTCTGATACATCGTCTGTCATTATTTAAATCTTTAACTCATAAAAATAAAGTTTTTGGTCCTGAAAAAAGAATACATCATATAGGAATACCTTTTGTTTGTAACAAGTGGAATTCAGTATTTTCAAAGTTTATTAACAATAACATAAAAAACAGTTGTATTAACAAAGTGCACATTTTTAACAGAAAATTACCGAAACTATACAACATTTTTAAGCGTAAACCAGATTTTAACAAAGATGCCATTGTGTTTAAAATACCTTGTAAATAATGTGATCAGGTATATGTTGTCAAACGGGTCAAGGTTTGGTTAAGCGTATTAAACAACATAATTATAATGTAGTAAATGGACCAATTCTAGTGCTGTTGATCAGCATTTTGTGAGTTTGAATCATTCCGTTGATTTTGAAAATGCATCTATTTTATCATTTGAAAGTAACTTGTTATCTCGCATTATTCAAGAAGCGTATTTTATTAAAAAAAGAACCTAATTTAATGCTTAATAATAAATCCGATTACAACCTTAAATTAAATTATAATTAATTATTCCAATATTACATTATTTTAAGTTTTTCAATTCGTTTGTTTTTTTTAATTGTATTATCATTTTGTTTTGGTTTAAGAATTGCAACAATATGTAATGATATTGGCTTTCTTCAAAATCATTTAAATAATTCAATAGATGCATATTTTAAATTAGGTTACTATAAAAATACCATCAAACAGAAAATAGTAAAATATATAAATCAACACAATAATATTAAAAATAAATTTAAAATCATTTGCGGAAAATGTTTATCGATGGATAATAAATAATATACTTTGTATTAGAATAGAATACTATATAATCAAATTTAATCAGAGGAAATACGTCCTTAACACGTTTTTGGCCTCGCTGCTATGCTGGATCTTGGATCAAGGAATTAGGGCTGAAACCTGATAGCATAGCAGTTCCTTTTAATGAAGTTTATTCCTTATTCGGAAACATCATATATTATTTATTAATCAATTCATAGAAATTAACTTTTATTTTTAATGTCAATTTTAAATTTAATTTGATATAAGTCTTATATATGAAGACTTATAGACTTATTTGTTTCGGAATTGTCGCTGCACTCATTGGATCCTTAATGGATACGGAATGTATCCATTAAGGATTTGACTCCTTAATGGATACGGCATTCCGTATTAATAGATATATATTTTAAACTAGGTTACTATAAAAATAACATCAAGCAGAAAATAGTAAAATATATAAATCAACACAATAATATAAAGAATAAATTTAAACTCTTAAGTGGCAAATTTTTATGGATGGATAATAAATAATATACTTTGCATTAGAATAAGATACTAGATAGTTTTATCAGAGGAAATACATCATTAGCATGTATTTGGCCCCGCTGCTATGTTGGGTAGAGGAGTTAGGGGCCGAAACCTGATAGCATAGCAGTTCCTCCTGATGACCTCTAATTCTTATTCTGATACAACGTCTGTTATTTATTAGTCAATTCATAAAAATGACGTTTATTTTAAATTTCAATTTTTTTTTTAACTTGATTTAAATTATAGAAAATCTAAAAACAATTATTAATTTTATTATTTAATTATTAAATTTTGATTTAGCATTATTATGTTTTGTTTATTTTATAATTATATTAAATACGTAGGATTAGGTAGCTGATTTGATTTGAATTGTTCATTACGTAAAAGTTCAGATTGCTATTGCATTTTGTCATTTATAATATATTTTATACGTTTTAATAATTGCGCAACTATGAAAAAGACTGACATGATGACATAATGACCATATGTGATTCACTATTACGTCATAATGATAATCATTGCGTGATAATCATTATCACATAATGATGATAGTACGGCGATATAATCGTTAATTAATGCTATTGTATTTTGAGGAAAAACATTACATTATTTAATTAGATTTGCAATTATGATAATCTACGATATAATTATTGTTTTTACATTATTTGAATTTTTTCATTTTTTGATTGAGATTGCAAAATTGACTAGGTTTATTAAATTCAGTCAGTCGATGAGCTGTGACTGTATGTTGTCACTCAAAGAAGATTATCTAAGATTAAAAATCAGAAATTGGTGAAACGAACTATTCAATCTCAATCGAATACAAATCGAATTCCTGTCATAAACCCATCACATTATCACTGATCAGAAAATTAAAAGTTATACAATTATCAGAAAATTAAAAGTTTTATCTTCAGAATTAACTATAATTCCAAAAGAACCAGATCTTGCAAAGGGAATTCTACTAGTATTAATAATGCTGGAAACCCATACGCATCAAATTTCATCAACAGAGTTTGAAGCATGTCTCCAGAGAGTCTAAACGCGAACAATGAACTTAATGTCTCGTTTAAATAAATCAAAAAGAAGGAGGATATCAAATCAAACTTTGTGATACAAGCGGTGATTATTTTCGATAATCAGTACTGATACAGATCGCCAATAAAATACAAAATGTGCAGAATTAAATGTGCAGAACCTCTTGGACAAGCTGTTACAGCCCGAAGCTTATAAATACGTCTAGAAAATTCGATACCTGCTAATGTTCCAGGCATGTGTCCAAATATACGTGGATTATGGATTTACATGTGTAAGTTCTCTTTGCAGTATATCTAAGACCTTTGTTTGTACTTTTAAACGTTCTAGTGTAGTTCATCTTAGCAAAACATGCACACGGTTCAGTTAAATATTATCATGCATTGTTTGTATGTCTCTGAAAAGATATTAAACAGTAGTATTCACATATTCTTATTTATTCTTTGGATAGG
Organism: Pomphorhynchus laevis; assembly: GCA_012934845.2. Lineage (NCBI taxonomy): Eukaryota > Metazoa > Acanthocephala > Palaeacanthocephala > Echinorhynchida > Pomphorhynchidae > Pomphorhynchus > Pomphorhynchus laevis. The sequence goes on from WNNJ02003812.1 coordinate 39,905, forward strand.
TTTTCTCCAATAACTGTTTTATATTTATATTTTGCACCACTCTAAACTGCCTTTCGATCTGTTTGAGTATGTACTCTCGTTTAATCAACATATCATTTTTGTTCTGATTGTTTCATTTACTATTGACAGTCTTTTTATTCTGTGATGATGGGCACTTGCGTGAACTAAACCAATAGCACCTTCAAATTTCTTATATAGAGATGTCTGCTATCCATATTAATTATTAAAGGCAATTTCTACATCCAGAAAATTAAGAGTTACCCAATTATTATTCATAATGCTGAATTTCAACTAGGAGTGCCGTATTCTACCCACTGCCGTTGTAATCCCTACAGGACTACCCACGGCAATGCAACTTTCTGCTAACATAGTTGTTCATAGAAAATAAATGTGCTTGACTTCAATACTATCTCCATTTGAATATTCTCGTTGATTTCATCTTTGCGTTGAAGTTGATATTCAATAGCCTTAATTCTATTTTCGTTACGTATGGACGTAAATAATAATTCCACATCAACGGTAAACAGTTTTTATTGTTCATTGATATTCGGTTTGATATTTTCAAATCGTTTGATAAATTCCTCAATGCTATCAATGACAAAAGAACATTTTAGAAACAGAAGATACAATTCATCATGCAATCTACGAGCTAATAGTTCACTGGCGGTGTTACAATTCCGTTCGATAGGTTTTGCTTTTGCATGGCGTTTGGCACTTGTGCACCTTAGGGAGAAGATACATATACCCCGGAATTTATGTTTCTCAGCATTTGCATACCATCTCCTTATTTTACGAGAAACGCAAATAACCATATTAAAATAATCTGTGTCGTAATCGATTCACATTTGTTCGTCTGGAGTTCGTGATTACCTTCAGTTTTATTACATTAAAAGCAGTGACCTGTTTTTCAAATACAAGATATTCTCATTTTCTTTGCTTAATCCAGTATTTTAATATAAGAAAGTAAACCATGCAAGAGAGATTCCAATTGCGGTTTCACCAAGATTTATGAAATCTATTCAGATTTCCTTGAAATTATTACTAAATATTTCTGTGTTTGTATAAACTCTGTTCATACCTTTAAATAGCGTAATAAAGTTAAAAACATTCATTTTAAGTCACACAAAAAGCAAAACCTAAGTTCATGATAAAATTGCTTTTTCACATACTAGCCATGATAATTTCGAGTCCGTGTTAGACTTGTTGCATGTCATGAGCGTCTTCTCTATAATATGAAAATATTACTTTATCAATCGTATGGATGTGCTGCTTTTAACGCAGACAGCATTTGTTTCCTCGAACTTGATCATGTGATCATCGGCCAAGACGTTGTTCGCGATTGCTGAACTCATATGGCCCCGCTTTAACACATATTTTTGTTATTATATCCTCTGCTCAATGTATTGCGAATTCTGACCAACATACGACGTTTCAAAATCTTTAAGGGTGTGCGATACACTTGCCCAAGATCAAGTATTTAGGTTTTCGTTTAAATATGCCGCTTACTTTTGCGTTCTTTTTATGAACAAAATTTCCAACGTACGACGTTTCGCTGTCTTTTTATAATATGCCTTACACTTTCCTAAGAACAGGATATTTATGCTTTTGTTTAAATATGCCACACTTTATCGCGTTCTTTTTATGAAAGACCTTGATCTTGTGTATATCATATCTTCGTAGTCTGTTGAGTAGGTGGTTACATCATTCTTCATTGACGTAAGTAGACTGAATGTATGTTGGTCGGGTATTTAGTCTTTCTGCTTCGAAGGAACAGTAGCTTATTAGTATGTCCACTTAAGATTGGTATAAATCCTTCTTTAATGCCCATTTCGGGTAGCCATTCTGTCGTAGCATCTGTAACACATCTTTCCGCTCTGCCATAGCTGTTTTAATTGCTGAGAAAATTAAAGCTGGCCATGATGGGAAAGCTTTGGCAGTTGCTATTTTGTATTTGTTCGATATGTTAGGTGTCTAATTGGGAGGATGTCATAATATATCTGGTTTGCCATAAAACCGTAATGTGTTTCCGTCTTTTGTCTAGTTATATTCACGTCCAAAAATGAGATGAGTCTTCAAGTTGAGTCACCATTGTATTGAAGGATCGTGTGCGTTCAATATTTGTAGAATGTCGTGTGAGAACGGATGTCATGTAGTACCATAAATTCGTCGTCTACGTACCTCCATCATTTGACTAAGTTTGAAATTTACTGGAAAATTGTTTCTTTCCATTGGATCATGTAAATATTGGACAGGATTGATCCGAGTGGTGAGCCATAGCCACTCCATCGATTGGTCAAATATTTCATTCTCAAAAGGGATGGTCTTGTTCCTTAGCATACAATTGTATTAATGTACTCTATTGGTCATATGATAAGACGGGTGACGTCCATTCTGCTGTTAAGATATTTGATTCTAAGTTTATTGCTTTCGTCAATGACACCTAGGCGAATATATAGATCACGTAATCTGTAGCAAACCAATATTTAGAATTGTGATTGTTACGGATTTGACAGCAAAGTTAGGGCCTTCTTTTACATATGAGAAGGTAGCTGGTATTATCGATAATAGAAGTATGTTTACAACCTGGGTCAATTTGGGGCCGAATGATGCGTAACTTCAATGATGGATCTCATCTGTAGATTTGATTTGTTGATTTCGGGTTGGAGACACAAGAAACTGCACTGTGCTCCAGTTGACCGTACTTTGTTATACCAGTCATCCATTAATAGTTTGCTAGTAATAATGTTCGTAATAATCGGTTGAACTGGCGTTCCCGGTTTGTAGTATGATCCTTATTTAATCTTGCGAATTTATTTGTTGATAGTATGTCGGAGCCTTGTTGAATGTATTCAGATGTTTCAATCGCTACTAGTGTTTTGTCTGATTTGCATATAGTAATGTTACTGTCTTTTCTCAGATTTTGTAAGGTAGCTTTGGCTGATTTGGTAATGTTTGGTTATTGTTGTATCAGCTGTCTACGGGCGAACTCATCATGAGACGTTACTGCAAACTTAACGGTTGTTAGCAAGTACTTAAGCATCTGTTCCGAATCACATCGAAACTCGATTGGTAAAGTACGCGCATTAGGTTCAAAGTCTGGTTCCAATGCCAAAACAGCTGTTTCATCTAACGAGAATTGTCATCTTGAAAAATTGCAAAATAAAATATCAGAGTTAATAGCCATACTTGAGCCACATGTGTGGAGTGTGCTCATTTCTACTAAATTACTCATTTTAGACAATTTTGCTGTATGACGGTTGTATAGATTAGTAATGTACGGTAACGTATTTTTGTTGATGGACTGTTGTATTACAATTATATCTTCGAGATCAACATAAGAAATATCCAGCTAATTTCCATATGATCTCTTTAGCAGACTTAGGATACGATACCGAGCTTATTTGATGTCAAACCATATCAGCCGTCGCTGGAAAATACATTGGAGGCTAGAACCTTTAAAACCAATAACCGCGCTGTGGATGGTAACACATTTTGGAGTGACGTCTATTTTTAGGCATTCACGTACGAACGAAATCGATTCCCGCTCGTTTACGAGTTTCATCTAATTTCTAACAATTAATTGTAATGTTTTCCCAAGGGCATTAACCATGTAGCCTGTATGAATAGTTGAGAATTGCATTCGTGTAGAACTTAACTTGTTTCATATTGGTGAAATAAAATCATAGACACTAGTATTTATTTTAATACTCTTGTTATCCCACCATGATTATATCTTGGTCGTTTAATTTTAATATATTTCGAATATTTCTTTCAAAATCTCATTAGTGTCACATATTTTCTTTGTAAGTAGTTCCTAATTATAAATCCTATTCTTATTGCCTGAGGGGCTCATATTTCTTTTTGCCCGAGGAGTATGTGCGCTCTTAGAGTGTATGTAATTAGGAGCCCATCCTGGCTTTCGATAAATATCAGTTTGCTATTCATTCTTAGTCTCTACATATCATTGTATTTAGAAAGTTTGTTCTTAGTTGTTCATCGTGGTAGTTAATTGTAAGTTTTAACGGTTTTAGTAGGTCGAAAGTCAATATAAATTCTTTCCAGGTCTTTCCCATGTGTAGCAGAAATCAATGATGCGTACCATCATTGATTTGTATTTCTACTTGTTTCTTACAAGAATAGAATTCCTTGATGTTGAAATCTATAAGGATACTTGACGCAAATGGCAAACTACCTTGCATCGCAAATATGATGACTATTGGCCTTATATTGATCGTAATATCCACCTAAAGTTAAACGAATAATCATCATAAATGAAAATATAAGAATAAAAAGATTTGCTCAACGGAAGAATAATACAGATGCCATTCTGAGATACTGAGAGAGCAATTGTTGGGTAGAAAGTATCGTAAAAAGCTAGTAGAAAGGCAAATCAATGATGTGAATAAATTATCACAAAAGCAAATTGAAAAAATATTCAAGTTGCTTTTCGATGAGCTTGAAATATTATAGATGAGTTATACAGTAAATCGGTCAGAATTAAAGGTAGCTGTATGAGAAAGGTGGTGATGAACGATGTAAGTGTTGCTTGGAAATGGAGACGGACAAGCATTTCAATAGTAATATAACTTAAAAAAACTACAATATATATGATACAAATACCTACAAAAATCGTGAAGTAATATATACATGAGCCAGTGCGATCAGTACATTGCCCAATACATTAAAAAATCGGTAAATGAACGTGACAGCACTTAACAAACAATCATATACAAGCGTAGTCGGATTTAAAATGATGATATAGTTTGTCTCATTGCGAAATATCTAGATTATCCATGCACAACTGAAATTGTAGAAGCAAACCTTGTGAAAATAGACAAACGAAGAATCAATAGATGTTATGAATAGGGCAATTATTGTGTGATAAACATGCCAACTTTATAAAAATGTATAAATTTACTAGTGGAACAAGTTTATCATTAACAATTTTGTGTGCGATTCTTCCGTGTCAATATAACACAATGTAACAAATTTGATAAAATATTCCTATTTACGATTCTTCCGTAGCGTAGAATATTCTAGAAATTTTCTTATGAATTTTTAATTTTAGTTGAATGTGACAATTTGTTTTTTTGTTGAGAGTTAATTCGTTGTTAATCTGCAGTAACCAAAATAGGATATTACCGAATGCTTTTACAATCAATTTCATTTTGGTTAAAACTTCTTTGCAAAATTCTTATGTATACTTTGGGATTTTATCTAAGATCATGTAATCTTAAATATGCTATGGGATATTATGTTAATCCGATGGCACGTTATTCCTATTCCGATCACGTAACTGGTTTCTGCTCTAAAAACACCTTGTGTGATTTATATCGTCTAAGGTGATTTCACAGCAGAAACAACAATATCATTTCTTCATTACTTCCTACTCCATACACCTTGACTCACAGCATTCCAGATGTTTATTGCCTACAGTTAACTTTACCTGCTGAACTCACTATTAAATTATTTTGTATATATGTTTGAGTTGTATATTTCATGAAAATTTTGTTTCTGATTAATACCTTTCAGATTTTTAATAGATCACAGTTAGTTATCTAGTGCACAGCTTAACATCACAGTATATACCAAATCAACGTCATAACTTCGATTTATTACGATCACAACGGTAACAATTATGAATTCAAATCAGAGGTAATGCTTTACGCTTTAAGGTTATTTAAGTTTATTCAAACCAGAGGTAATGTTTTACGCTTTAAGGGTATTTACACTTTTAAGGTTATTTTTTATTACCTTTATTTATATTTAATTATATATTTATATATATTTTGAGATATTTTCAGTTTGAGGCACTTTATCCAAATTACGCAAAAAGATTGTTTATTGTACATCTTCATGTGCTCTTTCGAATGGCGTGTATTTTTTTATGCGTTTTGGTTAAAAATTTAAAAATTTTAATTTTTTCATAAAAATTTAAAATTAAATTTAAATTTCAAAGTTAGAAACTTAATAATTTATTTTCAAATATTTTTTATATATCTTATCAATATATAATGATTTGAGATTTTTCTATGCTCTCACGAAAGAACACATTTATTTTTTTTATTAAAAAAGTTATTTGAATTTGAAATATCTCAAAATTTTGCAATGATAACATATAATTTTTATTGCGTTATCGTAAACAGCACAGTTATTTTGACTTAAGTTGAAAATATTAATATATTTGAATCATTCAAAAAAGAGTTATTTAAAATGTTCTTTTAAAATATGCATATTTTTGAGAATATTTTAATTTTGGTCAAACAATCGATCCCGAATAAGACATTAATCCATTTTGTTGCCACTAATCTTCATTATTCCTTTTATACCCCCTTTCTTTCCCTTCGCTTGATTTCGGTGAACCTCAACAGTTGGGGTCATATTTACTGGAATAGTGAATGAGTCCCGAAATTGTTGATGGTCAGCGACATCAAGCGGATAAGAGGAAAGGGGGATAAATATGTGATTAAATTATGCGGTTGCATTTAATAGGACTAACATATTCAAAACCGTTTTACTTATAATTTTTTAATAAGGCACAACGGTTGCAAATATTTACCGAATAAGTAAAATTATTGGCGTAGCTTAAAATTTCTTAGACACTCGAATATGAACTCTAATTTATTGTCATTTCGATGACGTCTGTGCCAAATGAATTCGACTGAATATGAGTCGATCATTGAGCGATGTGTACCCCATCGCTTTCTATTGCCTGATTTAAGCTGGTTCCATATTGACTCAATTTGTTGAGTATGAATTCCTTCTGAGCTAACAAAGTCAACTGAATGATTTACGGTTCGGTGTTCAAATCTGTATCCTTCTAGGCTTTGCCTACCACAATACCCTTTCCATAGATCTGAATGAATGATCGATCCAGGTAGTATGCACTGTTTTATGCACTCGTTAAGAGTTTTAGCATTTCTATGATCGACAGCAAAAAGAAACACTTTATATGTCTCTCTACACACACCACCGAATACCCATTGTTGTGGCAGCATGCGTCACCTATTATATTTCCGACGGACGAAAACTGTTTCATCGATCTCAACTATTATATTTTCGCCCCCTATCTTACATGGATTTTGTAATATTTCATCAGCACAAGCATCGCGCATGTAACTATTGTAGTCAACAGTCGTGCTGTGATCAATCGCTAATTCTTCGCAAAATTCAATGTGGGTTAATTGTTTAGACCAACAGTACATAAACATAATAGTTTTATGAAGCAGTAATCGTGCTCCTTCAAACCAAGTCCCACTTCGAACTGTAGTTGAAACGGAGCATTTCGATTTTTGGCATATCCAATATACATTATTACCTTTGATACTTAATGTCATTAGATGCTACGACATCATCTTATTTCTACAAAAGAAGATAAATATATAATTATTTCGAACCAAATATAACTATTTTATACTACTTGGAATTAATCGATAATTCTGTAAAAACTTAACAGCATCTAATTCTGTAGCATTAGAACGTTTTTTTTTTGCAAAAGTTGGACAAAGTGCGTTAAACTGAAAAGACATGTTTCGCAATATCCACTCTAAATTAATATTATTAGACATCTAAAATTATGCAGTTATTCCAATAATAGCATCAAATTTTTACAAAAAGAATCGATTGATCAATCAAAATTGAAAAAATAAAAAATATTTGCAATTTGGAATAACTTTTTAAAGCAATATACAAATAACTACATATTTAAAATATAGGCCATAGTGGATGTAGCGATTAGAATGGCGCGATATAAATAATAGGGTAGTATTGGTATTTTTCGAGATATTTTGAAATAAAATCTTTAATTTTAAGAAAAAATCAAAATTTAAATATTTTTTAAATCCTTTCTTGAAATATTTTTAAATGATTACAATTACAAAGGTTATTGACATATTTGAGTTTATTTGGACTTGAAAATTTTTTTAATTAGATTTTAAATTTTTATGAAAAAATTAAAATATTAATTTTTTTAGCCACAAACGCATTTATCCCAAAAAATTATACGCCATTCGAAAGAGCACATGAAGATGTACAATAAACAGACTTTTTGCGTGATTTGAACAAAGTGCCTCAAACTGAAAATACCAATATTTTGTTTTATTATTAATATTATTATTCAAATAATAATACACTGAGCAGTCAGAAGTATGTGCAGATGTTATGCTTAATCACCCTATGTCAAGAGCTAAAGAACATCACTCTTTGACGTTCTTGGAACTAGAAAACGATTCCATTGTTAGGACAGCTAAATCAGTCTCTGATTTGGCCGGGTCATCGAGAATCGATTCATGTATTTAGAAGCAAATGTTGCTCTCTTTTAGGGAAACGTCAAGAAAACTAGCAGAAGCTTTGGCCGAGTTCGAAATTAAATTGGCATCCGTTCGTAGTAAACCAGAGGTACTTGAACCATTTGTTGCTTTAGGTTAATTGCTATTTCTAAGAAAAACAGAGGAATCCGTTAATTGGCGTGGCTGATGTCAGCCGACGAATAATTTGCAAGGCAACACTAGAAAAAATGAAATGTGACTAGCAGTACGTTGCTGGTGTAGATCAACTATGTGTTGATCTACACCAGATCAAAATTCCATTGCGAAACGTTATAGAGATATGATAATTAATGTTGCGCCGATTTGTAGAGATTTGCAAAATCGACCCGTATGTTGCTTTTGTTGCCCTTTTTCATTCACTACAATGGAAATGTTACAATTTTAAAAAACAATTGAGTACAATGAACACCGATTGTTTCGACTAAAAGTGGTTATGGTAGACGAGATTTTAGCGACACTTACCCAACGAAAATTGAAAAATGACGTGACCACGCTACTGACATATCAAATAAAACTATGTTGAAACGGTGCCATGGATCCAACTTTCATAAAGTTGGATTCTTTAAGAATGTAACTTTAAGAATGTGAGATTCTTACTCTTCGGTACACGTGAAGGATTAATGCTTTGGCAGTTATAGGATTACATTTCGAAACAGATAGTTCGATCAAGAAAGAAAGAGTTTAACAATCGGATATCTGAAGGTAAATCGAACTTTTCCTAGTTATTGATGCGTGAATACTTATTCTCAACTGCTTCAAGTGCTTCAACGGGACTCAGTACCCTTCCACTCATTCGTGAAAGATACCGGCTGACGACAAACGAATTTCGTTACAATATAGCGACCATATGCGGTTGAGATCTAGAAGGTTTGTTATCGATGGTGTATGTAACGCTAGTTCTTCTTTATCACATTTATCGTCGTGTAAGCATGGGGGACTGCAAATTGTCCGCCATAACGTAACAAGGGACATTGTAGATGGCAAGCTGAAAGAGTTGCCAAAAAGGTAGCAATAGAACTGCATTTGCAGAGAGACTTTGATGTTTGAAAATCGGACAACCACTTGTGAAAGAGAAACGATGATCGATATTGTGTGCAATGAATTATTTAAAGATCGATTCGATCGACGTTTTTCAACGTCGCCATATTTAATAGCTTTGGTATCATACTCCACATCTATAGTGTCAGCATTTGAGTATAATGAAAATCGCAAAAGATCGAAATATAAAGAAATAATATTCGATGTGAAGAGAAGTTCGTTTCCCTCATTTTCTCAGTTTCGGGTGGTCTTTGTTCATGCAATATACCTGTTCGAAAACAGGTAACCCGATTACAATCAGTTAAACAACAAATTCGAACTTTTACTGAGTGTATGTGCAGATTAAAGCGGGTTATTGGCTTAACGCTTGGCCATGCTAGTTCCATTGCATACGAGGATTACGTTTCGGTTCAGAGAATATCAGATCTCTTCGTTGTCGAGTTGCCGGGTAAATGATTGCAGCATACCAGCTGTTTCTTAAATGGAGGATGGAAGCATCAACGAATTATTTATAATTTCGCCGTCTGTGGAACTTGCCTTTTAATCTTTTTAATTTATAAATATAATCACTGTTTTATTAGAGAGTATTTATATTGTTTTTATTATTTATGTTTTATCAAACATTTTTATATGCGTTAAATGATGCATTAAAGAGATAAATCCATATAAGAATCATATCGAAAACTTAGATGTGTCTAAGATATTAGATACGTACTAGATACATATAGATTTCCATTTTTCGCACTACCGCTGTTGAACGGTTTGCAGTACATCCTTGCTGCTTTGGGATCAATGACGTGGTTCTATCTTAGACTCATACTGGAATCTATGCACATCAATTTTCAACTCAAGATAATGGATAGTAATAAATGATAGCATGGACTAGTCAAGTAAATTGCGAAAATTCTTCTAGATTCGTTCTCCCTAAAAATATTATAGCATTCTTCTGTTTATTATTAAATTTATTATTAAATTTATTGCGAATAATCGATATTTGTTATTTATAATTTATTTTTTATATTTTATCATTCATAGTTTATTATAAAAAATTAAAAAATACATAAGAGCATGGCAAAAACGGCTAAAATGTTATTGATAATTTTCGACATCTTTGAATCATCTGTTTACTAGACATCTTATCTTATAGTACTTTTTCTTATTACGACTCCTGTTTCCATCAAGGATGCTGATCGATTATAATGGCAGGATTTGGGAGGTACATAGTATACGTGTAGCTAATTTTTATGAGAAAAAATTATGAGAAATTATAATTATGAGAAACCTAAATTAAAAAATGTTATTAAATTAAATGTTATTAGAAAATATTATTAAATGTTATTAAATGTTTATTAGATGTTATTAAAAAATGTTAATAAATGTTATTAAATGTTATTAAAAAATGTTATTAAAGGTTATTAAAAATGCTATTAAATGTTATTAAAAATGTTATGAAATTAAAAATTGTCAAAATTATTTAAAGCTATTAATAAAAACAACATTTAATAACTAGAATTTATAACATTTTGGCAATGACATTAGACAAATAAACGGTGTTCCAATGGGAGGTAATAGTAGCCCAATTATAGCTGACTTGTTTTTAAGCTTTATAGAATATGAATTTGTTCATAACTGTGTAAAAACTAAATCTAAACAATATAAATATATGAAATATATGTTTCGATACATTGATGATATATGTGTATTTAATTCTAGCGATTTTTATTCAATTAGTGAACAAATTTATCCAGAAAGCCTTATTCTTAACAAAACCAATATTAATGATAAAAAGGTGTATATCTAGATATGAACATTAAATTAACATTCAATTAAAACTACTATTAATTTATATCGTAAAGATGACATTTAAATTTACAATAAACATATTTTTGTTTATTTTTTTGGTCCATAGTAGGACCGTATATGTGTAGCTAATTTTTAGGATTTCGACCCAATTTATGCTGATATTCGTTGAAAGTATCTCTTTGATAATAAAATTCTGAATTTACTAATTAAAATCCAAATTGAATTATAATCCAAAATATATTAAGTAATTAATATTTAACAAATTATCATACATAATTTAATTTCAAAATAAATTAATTTTTAACATAACACGGCATTGTTGATTACAGTTTGTATTATATTGGATTATATTATATACATCCCAATATATTATGTATTTGAATTATAAACTTTGGATAAATATTTTTAAATATTTAAATTTAAAAGAATTTTATATTTCTTTTCACTGAAATTTTGTCTTACATGCTGCTTTCATTATCTTTATAGTTCATCTGGCTTTCCATCAAGCACGTCGTTTCATGATGAACCCTTATCTACGAAGGAGCCTTCTACTACAGATATTCAACTTACGGATTTATTATCTAAAACACTTGTTTCCTATAATATATATGATACAAATGAGGAAATGTCACATAGAATGAGCGTACTAAGTCGAATTAATCAGCTGTTTAACGATTGGATCAAAGAAATTTCGCTTGTTAAAAATATGCCTAGCGAAGCAGCGGATTCTGTTTGTGGAAAAATCAATACGTTTGGTTCATTTCGACTCGGTGTTCATACTCGAGGTGCTGATATTGATACATTGTGCATAGCTCCGCGAAATGTGAATCGTGAGGATTTTTTCAAATGTTTCGCAGATGTATTACGAAAGCATCCGTGTGTTAGAAATCTACAGTCTATTCATGACGCATTTGTTCCAGTCGTTAAACTGGAATTCGATGGCATTGAATTGGATATGGTTTTCGCGAGAATTACTAACGGATATGTTCCCGACGATTTTCAATTAAGAGACAATAGTGTTTTAAAAAATCTGGATGAACGCTGTATACGGAGTTTGAATGGAAGCCGCGTTACCGATGAAATTTTGGATCTTGTTCCCGACATTGATCAATATCGTTTGGCGTTGAGAACGATAAAATTATGGGCACGACGATGTGGTGTTTATAGCAATGTATTAGGATATCTTGGTGGTGTAACATGGGCTCTGCTGGTAGCTCGTCTGTGTCAACTATATCCTACAGCACTTGCCTCTCGATTGGTAGATCGTTTTTTCCGTGTTTATAGTCAATGGAATTGGCCGAATCCCGTAATGATCAAGCCAATCGAAGATGCCAATTTCGGATACCCGGTTTGGGATCCAGTTAGTAGACCCGCAGACAGATTTCATCTGCTACCTGTCATAACACCAGCCTATCCTCAACAGAACAGTACACACAACGTTACAAAATCAAGCAAATTAATTATCATTGAGGAAATGAAAAGGGCAGTCGATATAATGGAAAAGATATACAGATCCGATTGCACGTGGGACGATCTCTTTGCTGGAAGAGATTTTTTTAAAATCTATAAACATTATCTATTTATTATAATGTTTGCAAGTGACGCCGATGACCTTGAAGGCTGGAACGGATTAGTAGAGTCTAGATTACGATTTCTTGTTGCCTATCTTGATAACAATCCCGGTATCGAATGTGCCCATCTCTATACTAAGAAGACATCAATAAATGATAAATGTAATCAAGCATATCCTAACGCCGTTGTTTGGCCGATTGGCTTAAAGTTTCATGCGACAATTGCATCGAATTCATCAACGGTCATCAACCAATACAACTCATCAGCTACTACCGCAAATACTGATGTTGCAGATAATAATGCTAATACCTTACCACCCTCACAAACGTGCACAAATTTAGACCCGTCATCACAACATAGGGATCCAAACGATTATCCAGACAATCATGTCGTTCAACCTACTGCGGCTTCTATAACACGTAAGAGTGTGGACCTTACAATGGAAATATATAGATTTGTTAGCACAATTAAATCTATTGCAAGTACCAGATCTCTACCTGTAGATCGAGTTAGTATTTACGGGGTCTATAGAAAACGAGCTCAGATAGGAACTTTGATAGACCTGAATAGCACGTCTACAATTCAGTTAAATCAGAATGTTGTCTCTTCTGCGAATGCTGATCAGCACACGGCAGATTCGGGTGTCGATACATCTCCGGTAAATAATGAATCTGAAGAAGATTTGGTTAGGCATCCTCCGAAACGATGCAAATTATCAGCTTGAACGTAAACCAGATTTTATGTACATTACTATCGATTAACACTTACTACTATATATACATATTGAACCAAGTATCTTTGTTGATAATCAGATTACACTGTAAGAAATTATTTAATGTTCGATTTTAATGTGTTAAATTAATTATTAGAGCAATAAACATTTTCGAGTTATTTTTTATTGTTTCATTGTCTATATAATCGAATGTATTTGAAAATACGATCATTAAGTTACGATATGTTCTAACTATTACATATACATTATGGTAACGCTTATTAAAATAACAATTCGAATGTTTGTTTGCACGCAGTCAAATGTTCGTTTAAGAACGATTTAAATGTTCGTTTGCACGCAGCTTGCATTTTCAGAACAATTTCAAAATACAAAAGTTAGAAATAAAGGGCATTTATTAGATCCCTATGTTTTTAAGTGGATAGAAATGAGCACATGGCAAAATCAGATAATCTTATTTTTAAACAGAAAACATTGAATGAGATTCTATCTGTTAAGTGACTTGTATTTCGAAATGTAAAGTTACTATATTCAGATGTATTAAACATAGTTAGTGAGCTATGGACACGATAAGAACGTTTATAGGAACAGAGGATTTTAAAAACTACATTTTTTATCGGACTGTATAAATTGTAATGCATTTCGATTCATGAATTTATGACTTGATTTAGATTTTGATTTTAAATTCTAAATATATAAAAGGTGAAAACTATGAAAATTATAGGATTAGTCCCAATACAAAATATTACTATTCAATATTAGGGTTAATATTACTAGTCACTGTTCATTCTCTCTCAGTTAAACTTGCTAAAATTTAGTAAAATTTGCAATCGTTTTCGAGAAAGTGTTAACAGTTACTTGTCATACAATGACAAGTCTTTAAATGAAAGGTGGTATAATGAATTGTCAGTTAGTTCCATGAAAAGTCAATGCCAGATTAGTTTTACGATTCAAATTGGAAAGAAATGAGCACATGACAAAATCGTATAAAAACGAAATCGCGTAACAGAAATGAACCAATCCTGAATTATTGATTCTCAATAACATTAAAGAGACGAACTGAACAATTGTATTTTAAACTAAACTTAGATAGATGAGATGCAGCACAAATCAAATTGAAAAGTTATTGGACGAAATAAAACGTAGATTAAAATCAAAAACAAAAATTACATGATATACGTTTTTTGAAAAATGCCAATCAAGCCTGGTTTGTAATTGATGTGAATTGAAATTTGTATTCAGTAAAAAAGGAAAAAGAATTATCAATTAAAATGTAGATTTGTTTCGTTATTGTTAATTCAAGCATTAAACATGGTTACTAATTGATAAAGACAAAAAATATTTAGATTGTGCTGTCTAACCTGGAAGGGTTTAATCTGATAATGTGAAGTCAATAATTTAAAAATTACAAATAGATGCAGACTTATACATTTGGAATTTCATCGATCCTGAGAAACATAAAGCTCAGCAGGATACGTCAAGCGAATGAATTGGCAAAACAAAATCGATAAAATTTTATATATTATTCAGAGAAAATAGACAGAATCATTTATCCACACAAATTCGGATATAAAATTAACAATTCCCAGGTATTCCCAAATAATTTCGTCATGCAACTAATTAAATTCATATTTAAAGTATTGTAATTTAATTCATATTTAAAGTATTGTATTTTACATTAATTTTTTTATTTAAAATACCCATTTATTTCTTCTTAATTAACAAAATCTACAAGAACAAATAAATTAGTTTTATTCCAAAATAAACTATTTTTTTTCGTTCATGTAAATTTAGCAATTTTTTTAAATGTTCATAATTTTAAATGTGTAAAAATGAAACGAATCTACCTTATTGAGGTATAATACATGTTATATGATTGTGTAGTATGGGTCAGCTAAAGTGTTAGCTAACGATTAATATTTTTATATAAATATTAAATTTTATTCTGATTAAAGGAATCGGGAAGACTAAAACAGCATAAACTGACTATATGATGTTTCGATTTTTGAGCCTCATCAGTAGGGTGATGCGGCACAACTGGATTGAAGTGCATCACCTATAGACAGCTCAATAAGTCCTTCTAGTACACATTCATTTACTAGGAACTAACACTGGTGAGAGTATTCATCACGAATAATTCACTCATCAAGACCTAACACTTAGGATTTAAAAGCACTCTTATCAAGCGCAAACACCAAGCTCCATTGCTGGTAGTAATTAAACAGATGACCTACTTTTCCCGCCAATTTCTATTCTGAGTGAAGGAATTGGGAAGATTCAAACAGCATAAACTGACTATATGCTGTTTCGACTTTTGTCTCATCAGTTGGGTGATGCGGCACAACTGGATTGAAGTGCATCACCCATAGATAGCTTAATAAGTCCTTCGTGTACACATCCATGCACTAGGAACTAACACATGGAACGAAGTATATGGATGTCTTCTAGAAAGACTTATTGAGTTGTCTATGGGTGTTGCACATCAACCCAATTGTGCAGCAGCCCCCTACTAATGAGACTCAAAAGTTGAAACAACATATAATCAGTTTATGCTGTTTGAATCTTCCCAATTCCTTCAATCAGAGTAGAAATGGGCGTGAAAAGTAGGTCATATGATTTCAATTTATATTTCTACATATTTTATGTATCAATATTTTACAATATCGCAAATACTGAAGTAAATAATAGCATGTAAATCATATTATTTTCAAATTACACAAAATATATTTCCCTTTAAAAAATGGTATCTGAATATGGCGTATATAATTTCGCATATGTGCATTGCAATACTTAGAAAATGCATGACATGCTTTAAAAGATACATTTAGCAACAATGTAAATTTGTAATACTCATAAATTATTAAAAATATATTAAAGTCAGAATGAAAATGTAAAGCTATAATATTCTAATATTAATGTTATTAATGTAATTGTTAATTATCCAATTTATCAATGAATTACATTTATGAATAAATGTAATTGTTGTATGTAACAGTTGTATGTAATGATGTAACAGTTGTATGTAAATACAACTGCATATTTTCAAATCGGTGGTTCAATAACTCCACTGTGCTGATTGTTCTTGGATATTTAAAAATTTAAAATACAGATAAGGATTGATATATTTCTATAATATAGTTTTACTGGAACAAAGAAAATAATTATCATTTATTTAAAAAGTACAATATTTCGATATATCATGCTATCATCGTGATTACAATAAAATGTTCACCAAATTTTGAGTTGATATTTAACCAAAAATACAAGAATTGATGTGTCCCGCATTTCTACTTAAAACGAAAAAGAAAATACCGAAAAACAAAGCATGCATTTAACACAAAATGGAACAACACACATTTTTAAACCACCGGGGTCTCTCACCCCCAACCGAAGAATCCAATCGAGGCGGACTATGCTCGGTAATCGCGAGATGAGGGGCTTGAGAAACCTTAGCCTTTGCTCAAGGGTACGTCCTCTAGAAAAGAAGACTAATCCGGAGATAGCCCAAGTACCCCTAAAGGCGCACCTGAGTTTTCACTTTCAATAAGAGATGCTGAGTCCGTTTCAGGGCCCGCTTAGCTTTCTTCAGGATGCGTTTGAATTTACCAAGGTCAGCTTTCGCTGACCAGTTCACCGTAACGGTGAACGCCAGGTATTTTACTCGACTCGAGAAGATAAGGAGTGGTTGAGGGTGCAAAATGGAGGAGATTGCAGAGAGTGCTAAGTTTCTTTTTGGTCGCAGGGATGTCATGAAAAACAAACACCTGCGATTAGCTTAAGTTTAAAATAAAATTGGATGAGGTAAATCATCTTTTAATCTTATAAAGAAACGGATGATGCCTGAGACATCAGCCGTTTGTCTGAGATATCTTTGCACCTGCGTCTAGAGAACAGAGATGTGGTGTCATCAGCGTATTCCACTAGACGTTGTTTGGGTTTAAATATTTTAAAGAGTTCAATGGAAGCAGCAATAAACAAGATAGGAGAAATAGGTTATCCTTGCGGCACACCCATAATAAGGTAGAACTGACGCGCATCAGCGTTGTCTTCATAATAGAATCGCTTAGTGTACATCAGTATCTTTACCCTGTATTTCGATATCTCCTGCTATCATAATCATGATTAGAATAAAATGTTCACGAAATTTCGTTTTTAACATTTTTGTAAAAATACAAGAATTGATGTGCCCCTCCCATTTATACTTAAAGAAAAAGAAAAAACCGAAAAACAAAACATGCATACAAAATGGAACAATAGACATTTTGAAACAAACAAAAAGAAAAAGAAAAAACAAAATCATAAAGCAATTGATAAAAGTATACGAATTGAATATAAAAAATTTTAAAATGATGAAAATTTAAACAGTTGCAGAGCTTCAAAAGAAAACAATTCAAGCAAAATGGACATTTCGAAAGGTAAAACGATAATTTCTTCTACAATTCCTGAAAAACAAGTGAATTTTCTGCTGTTAATTTGCCCGGAGCGAGGGTACTTCCCCAATACCTAAATTTAAAAACTTTATTGTAATCTCGATGTCACAACCTCTGGAAAGGCACAATTTATTTAATGTCTTTTTAAGACAATATATTTAAGACCATTCAGTGGTGCATTTATCCTGAATCTAACATGGGTATACCTTTTAACAATGTCTTGGTTAAGCGGGTTGATTCTTTATACTTTAAACAGGTGTCTATCAAAAAGTTGGCCTGATATAGTTTCGGGACTTTAAATGTTCTAACTAAATGGCTGATTTCCGATGCTACGTCGCATTTTCTACGTTGCAGGCTTATCTGTTCTAACTATCACTTATTTTTAATTATCATTAATGCAAAAGTACAAGCATTTGATGTGCCCTCATTTCTACTTAAAAACAAAAATAAAATACCGGAAAACAAAGAGCATGCATACAACACACATTTTGAAACAAAGAAAAAGAAAACCAAAATTATAAAATTGAATAAAATAATTCCTTATTTTTCATTAATATATTAATATATTAATCTAAATCAAAACAAAAATCTTAGAACAATGAGAAAAGAAACGAATTAAAAAATAAATTAATGTGAAAAAGAAAAAAGAAAAAACAAAATCATAAAGCAAAATCAATACCAAATCATAAAAAATAAATGATAAAAACATACGAATTGACCCAGATCCAATAATTCTTTATCAATAAATGGATCATTATCAACTATAAAATAATAATCTGTATGTAAATATCGTATAAATATCAAATTATTTAATCTAAACTGAAAAGTAAAAAATATTATATTATTTACTAGTACACACTAAACCCATAATGTTCTTCCATTTCGATTAAATTGTTTTACTGGAACGAAAAAGAAAATAATTTCCCTTAACATTTCAATAGCTCATAATTTTATAAAATTTTATCGCTATATTTGACTTGAGTTCATTGATTATTTACTTTTTTTATTTTATCAAGTACACATTTATTTTGCCTTCAATCCTTTTGAGTAAACCATTCTCGATGCAAATGTACAAGCAATGTTGATAAATGATCATCATTGGGGATGTGTTTAAAGTCATAAGGTGAGCAACCCAACATATCTGTGAAAAGGAATACATGGCTGGAAAATTCAAAACTTTCAGTATACCAAGCGATTAAGTTAAAATATAATTCAAGATATCTCACTATCTGTCCTTCATTAGTTAACGTATGTCTTTTCGATAATTAGAGTTACGAATATGTTCGAATCGAGTGTATATCTGATGATGGTTTGCGTTGCCCAGTAATACCCTCTATGATTGACTTCAGTATTGTCGGGAACTCTGTATAGACTGAGTGCAAACAACTCGATCCAAATAGTGGCAAAAAAGTCATTGTACAAATTGATGGCTATAAGATAAAGGAAATTTAATATAGCACAAATATTCGAAGGCATCTGGATATTGGGAATGCTCGACGCATATGAAGAATTTAGGTTATAATCACGTTTATTACTGTATCAATTAATTGACTCAAATAATAGATCTTTCATAAATAAATATTCGAAATATCCACAGATGATTGTAGAATGCTTTGACAATAATTTCATTATCGAAAAATATTAAAGGCAGACTGCTGAAATTCGATTTTTAAAATATTGTTATTTATCATTTAATCAGATCATTCAAACAATTTATACTTTTATCTGAAGATACACACTGGCAATCAGTTACGCTTAGGATTGACTGAAATATTTATTTTTTATTTTTTCAAAAATAATTAAAATTTCCGTTTCTCTACGAATCAGCCACCTAGCCGTAAAAGCTGTGAAGATCATTAATATCTATGAATTAATGAGACTCAGGTCCATGCGCAATACCATATTTCTTACAAAACGATTTCTTAATTTTATGCATTAATTCAATTTGCAACAAATTGAATTAATGCAATCAATCAATCAACAAATTGAATTCAATTCTTTTTATTCAAAAATTGATACTGACTGCAAATCAAGTGGATAATTTATATTTGATCAGCAAATTATACCATTAAAGTTTTTTCCTGATAACAAGAGCCTGTTAAAAATCGGCTTATAACATAGGCTGTTAGCTATGATAGGCTATTTTTATTAACATAAAAATCGCCTCTCGAGCGATGGAAACTCTACTGACGTTTCCAGCAATGTGCTTAATCAATTGCTCGCCATCATCGTTCCACACGCCAGAGGTCTCTATGACCGGAGCAGTAAACAACACGTATCCATCTTTGTATCGATAAATATAAATCTTTGTATCCATATTATTTGTCAATTTATTTCATTTCGTTTAATTTACAAGATTTTAAGGTTATATACTTTTAATTGTAGTTTCAAGTAAGAAAACATGCTATTTTAATAATTTCAAATAATAAAATTTTAAAGAAAAATTCTTAAAATGAATTCATTGTAAATTCATGCGTAATAAATGCATTATTTTAATGATGTAGCTATTATTTAATCAATTTTATTAAATCAAAATATGTCAGTGAAATGTAGATTTGTTTTGTTATCAAATAAATTTCGTGATTTATTTCACATCTAAAAGAGCGTCATAACAGAAATTAAAACTATATCCATCAGGAAAATTAAACAATGTATTAAAACAACAATTTACGTTTCAAAATATTATTTAAGTATATTTTTAATGTTTCAATTGTAAATTAAAAATAACATAAAAAACGATTTTTATATTTTCTCTATATTTTTGTTGAAAATGTGTTGGAAATGGACATTTCTTTTGAAATGTTTAGCATATAACTGTCCGCCTGTCTAAATTTTTGTAATTGTATAATAAAATCAGATAGTCGGTTTAAGCTCTCAGAAACAAAAAATTACGATAAATTATAATTAAAATTACGTATTAAAAGTTCAACTACTCATCCCATATCTATGATTTATGCAAATCGATCAATTTAATATCAAATCCCACTTTGATATTAAAACAATCCCACTTTGAGTTGATGATATCGTAAAATTTACATTAAAATCAGTTTTCAATTGATGAATGGGCAATGAGTGAACAATTAATCAGGAGGAAGTATCGTTAAAAAATGCTTGAGACCTCGCTATCGGCGACCACATTCACATATATTTCGTAACAAATTAAGAACTAATATCCAAAAGTGCCTTATCATTGATGATCATACAATTGAAATATAGTCCTGTACGACCAGAGATAAAAAAGAGTTACATTGAGCGACTTGCTCGATTATTTTCTATGAATAAAAATAAAAACAAAAATTTTAAAATTTTAAATTATTTAAATTGGATTATAAACAAAATTAGTTTACGCTATGTTTGTCAATATGTAAAGAACATGTTTCCTTCTCGGTTTCGGTTTTTATATTAAATTTATAAACATTGATTTAAAAATTAAAAATATTTATTCTTCAAACAGGAAAACGACCAAATTTAGAGTAACTGAGATAGATTATGGAAACTTAATTAAAAATGATTTCCATGTCGATCCTAAAGCTTTATATGTTTAACAACATAACTTAAGGTCAATTTAGTCAATATGTAGAGATTCTGCTTCCTTCAATGTTTCCGTTTTCACATTTTTAATTAAAACATTGTGTATTGGCCGATCTCGGTTGTCAGTTTTTACTCCATTCATCTTCATTAGCACGTTCATGCCTATTTTTTAAAAATGGCTTTAATGCAAGTTAAATTCAATACGCTAATGATACCATTTGTAACTTTCCCGAATACCACATGTCGACCATCTAGCCATTGTGTTTTATCTGTGGTTATAAAGAACTGAGATCCATTAGTGTCCTTTCCGGCATTAGCCATTGACACCCAACCAGATCCTTCGTGACGGAGTGTAAAGTTTTCGTCTTCGAAAGATTCTCCGTATATACTTCGTCCACCGGTTCCGTCTCCGGCAGTGAAGTCACCTCCTTTAAAAAAATTTCTTTAAATCCATCATAAATATGGTTTAGACTCAAATTTACTCAAAAAGTGTGAAACCTAATTTTAAAACGAAAGATAATTAATAAGGTTGATTGAAGATTAATAAGATTTTATTAATTGACATATATATATATATATATATATATATATATATATATATATATATATATATATATATATATATATATATATATTGTTATTGCGAAAAATCGCTTGAAACTGTGGTCCAGGAGCCAAAGCTGGCTACGATTGATATTTAATCCATATTTGCTAAGAAGTGGACTTCGATTGTAAGTAGTTACAATCGAAGTAACTACTATATATAAATAACTACAACATATAACTAACTACTATGTGTATATATAAATAACTAATATATATAAGTAACTACTATATATATAGTTGATCATTGTTTTTTACCCACTGTGGGAGATACTCGTATCGGTATACCGCCATATATTTGACTAGTTTGAAAATTCTTGATTACTAACTACTTACAATTGAAAAAGGCTAATAATCCGAAACGTCAATAAATACTATCTGCTTTTTCGTAGGGTTTTAAAATTAACACAAATACATATATTATTGCGAAAAATCGCTTAAAACTGTGGTTTAGGAGCTAAAGCTGGTTACAATTGATTTTTAATCCATCTTTGCTGCTAAATAACTGGACTTCGATCATCAGCTCCATCAGTCTAATGTATCACTCCGAGACGTTCCTAACCACCTAGCAGTCGTCGTCAGTCGGATGAAGTAGTTAGGGTACGTTTCAACAGCTTTTGTGATAACTGTCAAGACACCAGCAATTCCTCACGATGCTATACGAAACTCAGGTGCAGAAAGAGTTTATACTAGCTTGTTGTGTGTGGACCTTCTAGTTATTCTTTATATAAGGCACAAATGCCTTATATAAAGGCGTTGGAATCTCACAGGATTCCAAAAGGAATGCATCATTTTAAAAATTGTTATTGCTAAAAATCGCTTGAAACTGTGGTCCATGAGCCAAAGCTGGCTACGATTGATTATTAATTCATATGAGCTGCTAAAAAACTAAACTTCGATCATCAGCTCCATCAGTCTAATGTATCACTCCGAGACGTTCCTAACCACCCAGCAGTCATCGTCAGTCAGATGAAGTAGTTAGGGTACGTTTCTACTGCTTTTGTGATAACTGTAAAGACACCAGCAATTCCTCACGATGATATACGAAACTCAGGTGCAGACAGCGTTTTTACTGGCTTGCTGCGTGTGTGGACCTTCTAGTTATTCTTTATATGCACAAATGTGTATCCGTTGGTTACGAGGGCACTGAATTTCTCACAGGATTCCGAAAGGAATACGTTTTTTATAAATTGGTAGTGCGAAAAATCGCTTGAAACTGTGGTCCATGAGCCAAAGCTGGATACGATTGATTTTTAATCCATCTTTGCTGCTAAATAACTGGACTTCGATCATCAGCTCCATCAGTCTAATGTACCACTCCGAGACGCTCCTAACAACCCAGCAGTCATCGTCAGTCAGATGAAGTAGTTAGGGTACGTTTCAACTGCTTTTGTGATAACTATAGAGACCCCAGCAATTCCTTATACATAATTCAATTCCTCATGATGCTAGACGACGCACAGGTGCATATATTATATCAATATATGATTAGTAGATAGATATTTGAAAGTAAAAAATACTGATCTGCAATATGCAGATCACTAAAAACTGAAACGTGTGACCAATTAAGTAACAAAAATGAAACTTTTAAAGTTTAGTTTCATATAACGTAAGTTTTATAAATCCTGTGGTATCCTGTGAAAAGAGTAATAATCAATAATGTTCATGAGTAAAGTGTTCAGTAATGATCTATTATTTTGGCAAATAATATGTTTCAGCTTATTGTTTTTATACTAATTAATATAATATAATATTAATTAATATAATATTAATAAATATCATATTATTATTAATATAATATTAATTAATATTATATTAATATTATATTAATATTAATATTAATATTAATATTATATTAATATTAATATTATATTAATATTAATATAATATTTATATTAATATAGTCCACCCGGCAGGTGGACTATTACCAAGTTTCATATTTTAAACACATCTATAATTAATGAATGCATCCGCAATTGTGTTATTATTTTAAAACATTTTAGTGTCAAATACCTTGAACCATAAAATCCTTTATGATACGATGAAATTTGCTGCCTTTGTATCCATCCGTTTCACGCATAGACAGCTCGTAGAAATTCTTCACCGTCTTTGGTACAGTTTCTCCGAACAAGGAAATTTCAATATCTCCCAAAGTATTCTCTCCATGGGTTATTGTAAATGTTACCTTGTGAGTAATTTTTAATTCCTATGTATAACAAAACAGGATTTGAGCTAAAGAACACAAATAACAATTACCTTTGCAAACAACGTTGCTACGCACGATACAAACAGCAAGAATGCAGTCTTCATACCCAGAATTTTTATGTCTAGAAAGATGAAACACAAACGACTATGCATTTTTATAAGCTGCGACACGAAAGAATCTATTTAACAATGGAAAATTTTCCAGTTATATTACGCAAGGCAATGTATATAATCGAAGAGCAAAATATTCATTGCTGATGGATTATTATTGCAAATGGATCAATTGTTTCACTCAATAAATCAATTCAAAATAAATAATAAAATTTAGAAGAGCATTTCCACTTCAAATTCCAAATACAGAATTATAGCATTTGGAGTTTTAAAACATGATTAACGAAAAGTGATCGGGTGTCCATACGTAATCGTAGGGGCACCAAACATGATTAATACATTAATCACTAAAACATGATAAATAAAGAGTGATCGGGTGCCCCTACGTCTTTCAACAACGCGACCTTATGGCTTTGATGTATGAATACAGAGATTTTAATAGAGTGCTTGATCGAGATTTGAACCCCATACATAGAGTTTGCAGCACACATACCTCCACCATTCTGCTAAGTGGGGCTAAAGCATGATTAATATACCTTGAACCATAAAATCTCGATCCACCTCGCTATCAATTCGTTCCTGTCATACCCTCTTACTCCACGTTCCTAATTACTCCAACAACTACGGTCTCCGATCCTTCCTCGTCGCCGCCTCACTCGCCTGTAATCAACTCCCTCTCGACGTCCGCCGCGCTCCCTCCTTTATCACATTCAAACACCTCCTCCGTTCACACTTTATCGACACCTGATTCACAGTCTTATTTTGTTGTGGTCATGTAAGCGTGCGCTGGCACGCATTTGCCACGCTAAAATAAATCTTTTTTTTATATAACTCGACATTCCTCATTATATGTATGGTCATTGTAAGTCTTATGAATCGCTACAATTCACATCAATGACCCTCATACATCTAAAAAAATCGTAGTATGTTTAATAATAATATATTCTTTTAGTAGAAAGCAGCATGTAATAATAAACAGAGATATAGAAAATTAAAAAAAATAGTAAAGAGTTCAACTTTAATGCGAGCCAAAAGCCTGCATGTCAAAACGTACAAGGTGGATAGAAGCCCTCCAGCAAACACCAATGCGCGGTCATCTGACTGAACCACTCAGGGTCTTTAACACACTTGAGAGTCCAGTCGAGGCGGACAATGATAACTAGTTTCGAGATGATAAGCTTCAGAAACCTTAGTCTTTGCTCTGGGTGACGTCCTCTGGAAAATAAGACTAATCTCGAGATTTCCCAAGTACCTCAAAGGCGTACACATGAGCACATTCCCTCTTAATGACAGATGCTAGGCCAGTTTTAGGGCCCATATAGCTATATTCAGAACACTTTTGAAACTATTTAAGTATGATCCGGCCGACTATTTAACCGTAATGGTAAATCCCAGGAATCTTACTCGATGTGTAAAGACTGTGAGTGGTTGATTATTCAATATGGAAGAGAGATTAGAGTTCTAGTCTCTTTTATTTTTTCTTTGTCACCAATGCGCCATTAAAGACCATCAGCTGCGGTTTAAGTATGTTTGTAAGTAGTTTGTTGCACAGATTTACCATGTACCATTCACATCCATATGGCTTTAAACAATTCAACTATGATCCAATGATACATTCGATGTGCTTTTCAATTATTCAGGGCGTTTAAACATCGAGATGAATAGAAAATGAAAATTATTGTTCACAAATTTTCGACTATTTCAATAGTCCTTTTTAAGTGATATGTTTTCAACATATCACTTGATTTGGATTGTTGATATGGATTGTTTTCAACAATCCATATCACATGGATTGTTGAAATATCGCTAGTTTTGAGCCAACCTAACAATGTTGCTGACTCTGAATTGCTTTTCGATTGTTCGCGATCAAAATGGTCAGAACTGCTTTTGCGATAAGACATTACATTTATTAAAACACATTCAAAACATTACATTTATTAAACATATATTTAAAACATTACATTTATTAAAACAACTTTTCGTTTTGGATTTATCTCGATTACTCTTATTTTTCTACTATTTTGAAGTATTATATTATAGTTCATAAAAGTACTATTACATGCATTACGTACCCTGTATAATATTTGTATACTGTACAAAATATTATCGGAATCTTTCTAAAGGTGATTTTTATTTTTTAATTATAGAATTAAATTGTTCTACAAAATTGCTTTACCATAAAAATTCGAATTTTGAAACAGTAGCAAATCGAGGGTGTTTACAAGTTGTTATACAAAAGCGAGTTGTTACATACAAAAACTGTCTACAATTTGCTATTCTAAAAAAGCTATTGAAAAAGCCAAAGTTAAATGGATGCAGTTTCTTGAGTTCAGCAAATCGTACTATCCTGGAATTCGCGTCAATTTGCAACGGCTATGAATTATTTTGAACTATGAAATTATTTTATAAAATTGATTGTTCACTCGAATGTTTTAATAAAAACATTAATTAAATTAAAACATTAAATAAATTAGTTTTAAAAGCCTATACTCGTATTAATAATTAATATATGAAGTATTTAATAATTAATATAATTTAATTCTGAGAGTTTGCGAAGTCTTAAGAAGTCCTGACGCGTCGATTGCGGTGTACGCTACAGTGGGAAAATTAATACATAATATTAATCTATAAGCATTACTATCCTTGTTGTAATGTGGTTTGAGTTTTAATATATTTTTTATTTTTGGCATATGTCTGTTATTAAAACAACTTTGTTTTATTCGTGTGACCTTTTATATGCTTGACTACTATACTATTCCGTCTATAATCAATAAATAATATTAATATTTTGTAATAATATTTAATAACATGTAATAATAGCAATAATAGTTTGTATCAAGTTGCGGACAATCTGGTTTATATTGCTACAGTCAATATATGACTGTAGAAAATAAGGTTGTTTTATTAAAATAAGAATTTTATTAGCCCAAATTCGATACTTAAAATACTTACAAATGTATCATTACTTTTCTTTTTTAAATAGAAATAAGAACATTTTTATTTGGCTCTTAATAAATGGTTGAAGTTTAGAAAGGAGGGCACATTGATAAGGGCTATATATAGTAAGTATAAATTAAAATCAATTTATAAGCTACTTAATATATTCGAAATGTGATTATTGGCCTCAATAATCATATATATAGTGAATAAAGGCGTTTCCGACACTTTTCTTAATTGACTAATAAGGCTTACGCGCTTTACCAGAATGATTTGATGTGCGGCCCATCCTTAAACACTAGGCAGAGATTGTTGCTGAATTGTTTCTGCACTCGTTGGATCCTTAATGGATACGGTATGTATAATGAGGCTGTACGTATGTGCTGAGTAAATTCGGCCAGGATTTCTTACGAAATTCGGCATTTATACAAAATGGTGTTGCTTGTTAGACTGGACTTTGATTCACGACTTTCAGTCACCGTGTCACTTCTACACGATCGTCTAGAAGTGACATGTCGAAGCATTTTTGATAAAAAAACGTAGTTGTTGATAAATTTGGAATTTAAAATTTATGTTAAAATTCGAAAATATTTAGATGGTAAACAGTGTACCTTTGTGGACTGTAGCAATAATTTCAGATAAGATGATCATGAATAAAAATATTTTTTAGCTTTTAAATGCTCATAGCTCAATAGAATTAGTGACCTTTACTTTTTCGTCACTATTCGAAAGGGCACCACCGATTCTACTTAGTCCTAAATTTTTTCTGAGTGTTTATATAACCAGATTTAAATCACTTTTACATTAAAATTAACACTGAACGAGTACTTCCATATTTTGTGAATCTGTTTGATCAATTTGTAAACTTGGAATACTTTGGTATAAAGTCAGCACTTTCATTGAATCTGATTAGGAATTTATTTAGATTGTTCAATACAGGTGCACCGTTCTGATAACCGAGCTAGCGAAGCGAGCGTAAGGGGCAAGGAAATATAAAGGTAATAATCAACGTATTAATAATAACATATTTCTGTGACCTAAATAAATAGTAAAGTTGCCAAAAATTCTTGCAAGATCTATATATGCGCACATCAAGGAAGGATAGCTGACCGTAGTTTAGTTAAGGTCCTTTTATGTCCTTATCGACGTTATTTAATTTATCTAATTACAATTCGGGTCGAACGGCTTATTTAAAAGAATTAATGCATCATCTATATACCCAAATAATGTATGAACTTCATCAATATCTTTCAAATATTTTAATTACAATGTCTCATAAAACTCAGCGAATACTGGCACAATCCTCAACAGTTAAATGTTTTCCAAGCTCAGTATCAAAGTGTAACTCAGATGCTAACTTAATGGCCTTCAACAAAGGGGCATTTGTAAAAGTGATATAGCATCCATCGACAGCATTATCTTATCAGATATTAATGTTCTCAATTAAAGCAGAAATATATCGACGCCATCCCATCTTATCATCATCCTTTTCACTTTCCACATACATTCCAGTTGGTATTTTTATCCACATTTCGAATAATTGGTTTAAAATAAAAAGTAATTCCAAAATTTAAGCTGCAAATAAACGAAAGCACATTTAAATGTTATCATTTTGTATGATAGTGTCTCCTTGGAAAGCACCTCATTACAGATTATATATTTTTATTATTTTTATTTTAACAATCAAATTTTCGTAGCTCAAAAAGTCAAGTGACCATCAGTTTTTACAATTCATAAACAATAATGTTAACCAGCATCAAGTTCTTAATCTTTAAATCGTAAATAATTAGCACTGTATCGTCAACTACACAGGAAAATTGAAAATATTAGTTCAATATTACAGTCACCTTTTTGATGATGAACCAAATTTTTTTATTTGTATTGTAAAAATACCATCTGGAACGGCAGAATTTAATCGTTCCAAAGTATCATTTAATATTTCATTTTCATTATGTTTGCACGTCAGCTTTAAATTTCCAACGAATGTACTAGTTGGACCAAGACCAAGTGCGAAATATCGATCGTCCTCGAGACATACAATACCAGGCATCTTACACAGATCATTTATGTGTCTGTCAATTTGCCCTATCATATGTCCGGGTGTAGCGTGCAATAGAATTTTACCAGTTTGCCGAGCTATAGGCCACATTGTAATCCAAACAATTAAAGCTTCAGATGCAAGGGACATGCGAGCGTGATTTCGAAATACGACTCCAGTAGCTAGGCACATATGTGACATGAGAGCGATCGCATTTATACGAGGCAATAGCAGTGTTGAAAGTAAACCTGCAATTGGCTTTAATTGACAAGTAAATAACGTGATTTCGGCAACAAAACGTTGTAAAATATTGCTTGGTATACACTGTAATGCTTGATCAAAAGATGAATTAATTCCGTATACTATAGCCAAATGTAGGCAATATGTGGCCAGTATTGGCCATTTTACTATTAGTTCATGTGACTCAGATTCTGTGGAATGAAGGATGCATTCTTTAATGGCAAATAAGGCTGTTAATATGGCAACGGTGCTTGCGCTAAATACTCCTAATGTGGAAAATCTTTGTTCAATGCAACGAATCGGATACGGATTGTATAGATTATTGGTAAAGTGCATTGAACGCTTGTCGAAGTAGGATAACAGGATTAACATGATGTCGAAAAACAAATGTACAGAGCAAAAACACAGAGAAAACGGATCTGGATGAGTGACTGAAAATATCAGCAATTGTAAACCTAGCGGGCACAAAGCCAACCACATAGTCTATCATCAAAAATTGCAAAATTAGGCTTAGTACAAAATTATCCTGATATATCATAATAAAGCAGTATTATATGCTCAATTTTTAAAGATATGTAAATTAAAATATATAATATTTAAAATATTTAATATTAAATTTATTTAATATTTAAATATTTATATACTCAGGTATATAAATATACCTGACTATATTGGTGTCATAAACATCAGTTTTACAATTAAAATTAAAACTTTTAAGTATTCAATGAAATTGAATATATTATATTGAATATATAATATATTAATCGAATATATTTACTTAATATATTCGATAGTGCGTGATTAATCTAATTGATAAATACAAACATTTTTGTATAAATATTATATTTTTTAAATTTTGAACATAGTTACAATTTTAATATTTGGTAATCAGCTTTGAAAATTTGAGCTTGATAAGTTCTAGAAAAATTTGTGTGGAATTCAAGAAATCTAGAAACAAACGCATTGTTACGTTCGTTTGTAATGTATCCTGAAGATGTATTACATTGAAATGTACAATATAAAATATACTACCCCATTACAACGTTAAGATTGTTGATAGTATTAAAAAGTATATGCAGTTTATGAATATTAAGGTTTATTAATACTTTTATATTTAAAGACTTTTATTGAAGATAACTTTTATTTGAAGATTATATATTGAATATATTTTCAATATTTCTAAAGCAAACTTTATTAAAATGCGTAAAATTTTACTCTCTCCTAATTGTAAATATTCTTAAATGGGTGAACAATCAATTTATAATTATTTTCCATTTTGTTTCTACCAATTGTAATTCATCTCAGGATCTACTAGTAGTTCCTGATGATAGCAGCAGTTATTTAAGTATTTTGAACTGAACCTTTTTATCGAATACATTTACGTTTCTTTGGTTCCATTCTATAAATAATTTCAATTTATAATGATAAAATAAAATTCGATTGAACTCTTAGTGGGTGAGAGACCCCGATTGCTTCAGTCGGAAGGCGGCGCGCTGGTGCGGCCGGGGGCTTAGATCCTTGTGGACCTGAGGCCGTGACACAATGAAGACTCTATTAACGACCGAACTGACTTTGATCGGGTATTAATAAAGGTATTAATACTCGATCAGGGTATTAATAAAGGTATTGTATAAAAGGGAGGGTGGCATAGATAACACAAATTCGAATAGGGAAATTGCGTTGTAAATCACGCTATAAATTATTCGCTTTTGTCATGAGCTATCCTTTCTGCTCACGAGGTTTTTTCTTGCCACTATAACAGTTCGGATTTCAGAATAATACTTTGAATGCTCTTGAGGCAGACTAAATTCAAATATGAATAATATATGTAAATATATATATATATTTACATATAAGACAAATTATAGGACGTATAGGACGCCTTTGATTATAGGACAAATTATATGTAGCAGCAATTCCACTCATATCGATGAGCAATGAAAGAAATAATACGCGAAAAAATTTTGGTTTCTAATAAAAAAATTAAAAAATTTTGGTTTCTAATAAATATACAATCATAAATTGTATAAACATAAAGTAATATAAACATAAAGCAATATAAACATAAAGTAAATACAATCTAATATACATACACATACATCACAAATTGGATTACAATTGGATTGTTTACAAAACAGCTTGCCAGCAGAAGGAAACACATAACGACACGAAAAACATCGAAGCTTAAAGCTAAGAAGTCCGATGTAAACACCGTATCTCTAAACGCAAGCTTAATTGATGAGTGTACATCTGTCCAAGTCCAGTGTTCGAATGATTTGTGTGACACCTGGACCACTATTTGTATGAGCAAGTTAAAAAAGAATTCCGATGATGCTTATTTATGTGGCTTTTGTGCTGTGAAGGAGCTTAATATTTTGAGAAGACGTTTGGTCGAATTTGAAAAAGCACAAAATCAATCGCTCAGGCGAACCGTTCTCATAAACGATAAAATATCCTCTTTCAAAGCTTAACATCCTCTTGAAAATATAGTTCCTGTGGATGCGCAGGTTGGGGATGATACGACTGCCTGCGTTATTCCCCTTGATGAGAATACAAACGATCGCAAATTTGCAACAAATTGCTGGAAATACAGTCCCTAAAGTATCACAGACTACGAACGATATGACTACATGCGTTGTCGTTGATCGTCCTTCTCCCGATATTGCTTTACATATTGACAACCGAACTCGAACAATTGGCGCTCATGTCGGCAGCGATGGACCTGTAGCATCCCTTATTTGGAAGTGGGGATATTTGCGTTCTTCCTATTCAACTCCAAATTCAGTGTCAAGACCGTATGACGAAGTCTCGAAATATATTCTGTCTGATGAAGCGATTTCACAAAGTGATACACCGAAGATGTCGAATGCTCACAATGCGACATTTCGTACAATCTCAAACAAAGATGGTCAGTGTATTTCCTCAGGCAACGCACATGTCACCTTGATGTCATCATCAAGTTCTTTAGAGTCTCATGATTCACAGACCCAGACAGATTTATCTAGCTTGCCGAATATTGTTAAAACGGATACTCAAATACCCAGCTTACGTGCATGTACAGATACACAATTTAATGTGTCCTGTGATGGTCTCGATAGGTGATCTCAAATAAGCGTATATATAACAGAGGATGCTCAGTTATTCTTGCTAATGTGCCCGAGTCTATCTTCGAGAATGCGCAAGCACGACTGAATGACGACATTCAGAGTTTGAGGTCTATTCTGGCACATGTACTTGGCTCCTGTGACATTGAGACAGTCCAAAAAGTTAAACTTGTCGCTCTTTTCCGTCTAGGTAAGCGTAATGCTTTAAATAATAAACCCCGACTACTCAAAGCTGTCTTCCATAACCAACTTCATGCTACCTTAATGTTGCGAAATTCGTTCCATCTCAAAGGGTCTAATATTCGACTGCTGAAAGATCTTGATGTATCAGAACGAAAAAAAATATCGAAGGTTAAAGAGGAACTAGCATCTCGTGTTGCTAAATGAGAAACATTACTGCCTTAGCCTTTTCGCCAATTCTCCAAAATCAATCATCCTACCCCTACAACGAATAATCAACACCGCCGTTCGAGTGCTCTTTCGTCTCCGTCGCTTCGACCACACATCCATATATTTTGCCCAACTCTCCTGGCCCACCATCCACATCCGCATCAAACTCCGCCTTCTTCTCGTTACTTTTCGTCTCATCGCTGTCGGCTCCCCATCGTTCATCAACCTTCCTTTCTTAGACGATACTCGCCCCACCTCGCTATCGCTTCGTTCCTGTCATACCCTCTTACTCCACGTTCCTAATTAATCCAACAACTACGGTCTCCGATCCTTCCTCGTCGCCGCCTCACTCGCCTGGAATCTACTCTCTCTCGACGTCCGCCGCGCTCCCTCCTTTATCACATTCAAACACCTCCTCCGTTCACACCTTCTCGACACCTGATTCACAGTCTTGTTTTGTTGTGGTCATGTAAGCGTGCGCTGGCACGCATTTGCCACGTTAAAATAAATCCTTTTTTAATGAAGTCTCCATCCCTGGTTATCTGGTTTTCCACAGTGATCGTAAAAGTGGAAGAGGTAGAGGTGTTATTCTTTATGTGAGCAACGATGTGACAGTAACTGTTCTTAGCACTTCTTCTTCTGATAAAGTGGAAAGTTTGTGGTGTCGGGTAAAATTCATGCATACCGCTCCGCTTGTTCTGGAGGTAGTATATCGTTCACCCTTGGCCGCCACAGATAAACTGATTGGGGAAGT
The DNA here is from genome assembly GCA_012934845.2 of Pomphorhynchus laevis. Lineage (NCBI taxonomy): Eukaryota > Metazoa > Acanthocephala > Palaeacanthocephala > Echinorhynchida > Pomphorhynchidae > Pomphorhynchus > Pomphorhynchus laevis. The sequence continues at coordinate 73,718 of WNNJ02003812.1, forward strand.
AGAACTTTATTCTAAAGGTACCTCCAATGTTTTAATACTTGGTGACTTGAATATGCCTTCGGTTGATTGGAATTCGTATACGGCTTTTCCTACTTGTGACCATGCTTCATATGACCTTCTGGAGTGTATCATCTAGTGTGGTTTAACTCAGCATGTCCAAAATTACACTCGTTTTGCTATGGACAGTAGATCTCTATTAGATGTATGTTTATCTTCGAACAGTGAGATTATTAACGCTATCCGTTATGATGCCCCGATCGGTATGTCTGATCATTGCGTAGTGATCATTAGGTTAAGGTTTCAAGAAGAAACTCGAGGTCCGCGTGAAAATCAAGTGGTTAATGCTTTCAAAACCAACACAGGTGCAATTAAGTCAATACTTTCAACAGCTTCCTGACCAGATCCCACTGTTGTTGGAGTACACGGCGCGTGGAATTACTTGCAGAGAACCTTAGAGTCGCTGCTTATTTTATTCTCTCCACTTAGAAGCAGGAAACGTCGAAAAGATTCTCCCTGGTTCGATTCTGAGTTACGTTCAACATTGAGGACTCATAATTTGATCTTCAATCGCTACAAAGTTGGGAAGCGTAGTTATGATGTTTTTAAACAGGCAAGAAATTTATTCAATTCATTGAAGAGAAAGAAGCGGTGTGAATTTGAGAATGCATTAGCTAACAAGTGTAAATACGATTTAAAGGTCCTTTTTCAGTACCTATCGAGTAGGGGAGCTGTTGATTTTTTTGATTTGTCACTACTTCTATGACATTTCTGCGATTGACCTAGCTGAAGAGTTTGCGGCACACTATTGCACTTCAGTAGAGCCCGCAAATGAACATGAAACTTTTTGTATGGAATCTAGTGTGCTGAACACTTACTCTGACACGTGTCTTGAGTTGGACCTTGACAATTTGATAACGCCAGCTAAAGTCTATTCCGAATTACGCTGTCTAAAAGCAAATAATTCAAGAGGTTGTTACTTACTACCTTCTGTTTATCTGCGCAGATTAGCAGGCTCAATTTGCGTTCCTCTCTGTGCAATTTTTCGCCAGTCAATCTTAGAAAGATCTCTTCCTAATGTGTGGAAGCAGTCAATTGTTCTTCCCTACTTCAAGAAGGGAGATTGCTCTTCCGTCGAGAATTATAGGCCGGTGAGCATTACCTGCATTTGCTGTAGAGTGTTGGAGAGGTTTGTGCATCGCTACATGGTTGAGTTTTTTCGTGTAGGAAAAATTTTAGTCCCTAATCAGCACGGATTTCGGGAGGGTTATTCAACTGCTTCAAATTTGCTTGATGCTCATCTTGAATGGACAGCGAATAAGACACATTATACCGATACAGACATTATATTCTTCGACTTTTCTAAAGCTTTTGATACAGTAGATCATGGTCTACTTCTTCAGAAACTTGTCAATACTGGACTCCCAAACATAATAGTTGATTGGATTAGAGAATTTCTTCGTGATCGTTGCTTTCGAGTACTTGTCGATTGGTCATTGTCTGTGTCTAGAGAATGTCATATTGGAATACTTCAAGGTTCAGTTTTGGGTCCGCTTTTATTCAGCATGTATGTTAACGATTTGCCTGGGTGCATTCGCTCTCGATCATGTTTGTATGCAGATGACTTGAAAATATGGCGGCCCATTCATTCATGTGAGGATGTTGATAATTTGCAAACTGACATATATAATGTGGAGTTGTGGGCCGCGTCTAACAAGCTTGTGATAAATGTTTCGAAATGCAAGCACATGCGTATTATTAGTAATGCTCGCAAGCAACTAACATCTGCTTGTTATAAATATAAGGGCTGTATTGTGGAAAGTGTCATTAGTTACAAAGATTTAGGAGTATGAGTTACCTCTAATTTATCAACTAAAAAGCACACTGATCAAGCTTGTGCAAACTCCAATAAAATGATAGGTATGATTCAACGCGCGTTTGTTCGCGTTAATCCGACTGCTCTTCGGCCTATGATTTTAGCACATGTATTGAGTAGCCTTTTATATGCAGCTCCGGTTGTATACCCACGTACTGTGCATGAACATAAGAAATCAGAGAGGGTACTTCACACGGCAACAAAGCTAGCACCAACGTTAGCGTCGCTGCCTTATGAAGACAGACTGAGATCATTAGGACTTGAGACCGTCACATGGACCCGTCGGTACATGGATATGTGCCTTGTATGGAATTTATTCCAACGTCCTCATCACCCTCTTCGGAGTAGGGTTCAACTACGTGGTTCAAATATTCTTCGCGGTCATTCTTTAACCATTCGAAGAAACAGGGTACAGGAATTGGGCGCGATGCAATTTGATAGAAGAATTGTTGAGCTTTGGAACAACCTTGATGCAGACACCGTTGGATGCAGGTCACTTAATACTTTTAAAAGAAGACTACGAATGGATCAAGCAATGTTTCGTGTTGCATTTCCTTATTTTAATAACTAATTAATTTATTTACGAACTTATTGTGAGCCAGCTATTTGAGCTAATGCTCGTATGTTGTTGAATGTATAATAATATTATGAATTAATCATAACTGAAAATTGTGATAAATTTCAGGCTATCAGAATTTGAAATAAAAAGTTTAAACGGTTCATATCGAGTTAAATTACAACAGTCAAATGTTGAATAAATTTTAGGGAGTAAAAGTTCGGGTAATATCAGCTTTCGCAAATTTGACTTTAATAAATAATCTCTGTTTACACTCTCTTAATTGTAAATAGAATGCGCTGTGCATGTGGATAAAAAGAGAAGATTCTTTGCAGGAAATATATAACTATATGTGACAATTTATTATTGCTGAACTACTTTTTTTTTCTTTTTTTTCTTAATATTGTGATCAGACAAAATGACTCTTTTATGTGTCAAAGTCTAGAAACCTAGTTTATTTTATTTTCTAGTTTATTAGAAACCAAAATTTTAAAAAAAATTTGATTTCTAATAAACATACAAATCACTGTGCTCAGTATCAACGCTCTGAAATCGACGCTACATGCCTAGAGGAATACCTTCTTCGCTATCAAAATGCTGCAACTGCAACACGAGTGCAGCCAAATGTATTCGCTGTAAATGTGCGCGCAATTCGAAACCTTGCACAACGTGCTCTGCTCCTAACTGCTCCAGGAAAAACCCGGTGCTGTCCACACACGCGTCTACCAATGTCCAACTTACATCGCACTTACGTGCTACATCTGAAACTCAAAACGTTGGAACAAAAAGTCCGCAGAACATTCTTCAGACAGAACTTGAGCCTATAACTGCAACCATCTCGCAACTCCAATCTTCATCAGATACTCTCTCGGTGGAGTCGATATTGCATGAAGTTATTCTATGGAAACCAAACCTGTTTAGACTACCAAGATGCATCGGATCTAAGCGATTTATCTCAGAGCTTGCACGGATATATGAATTAGCATCCACAAACGATTGCTCGCTTTCACTCGCGGTTGTCATCAGTCAGTTAATCCTCCAGCGCCCTGCTAAAGCGAACCCTAAGCAACTAAAACAAATTCTCGATCGCAGACTTGATTATTGGACAAGCGGAGATATGCAAACGCTGCTCAACGAAGCTCGTTTTCTCCAGTCTGTCTTCCTACAAGCTATATGATCCTCTAAATAACGATATTCTGAAAACTGTTCAGAAGCTTGTTCTTGGTGGGAAGATGACAGCTGCTGTCAAATTACTTGAATCAAATGATGCTACAGGGCATCCTCTTCGAATAGACGAAATAATAAACGGCCAAACAGTGAGACAAATTCTTATTGATAAGCATCCGATGGCTTCAGCAAAATCTGATGAAGCCATTCTGCGCAGGCCTATCGATGACATTCCTGAGTTTCACCCAGTTGCATTTGATTCTATTGACTTTGAACTGATCGTTGCCAACTCTAAGAAAGTAAAGGGAGGAGCGGGCCCGTCCGGATTAGATGCAAGAGCATGGCATCGAATGTTGGTTGACTTTGGGGCAGAATCGAAACGTCTAGCTGAATCACTTGCATCTTTCGCTCGACAATTAGCATTAAATCCAATCTCACAGGAGTCGATGACAGCCTTCACCGCTAGTCGCCTTATTCCTCTTAGCAAAAATCCTGGCGTACGTCCTATAGGAATAGGAGATGTTTCCAGACGCATTATATCTAAATTAATATTGAAAATAATATCACCCCAACTGCAAACAATATGCGGGAACGTCCAATTCTGCGCCTCGCAGCGTGCTGGCACCGAATGTGTTATTCACGGTATTCGTGACTCGTTGAAGAGAAATCCTACATTCGTGCTACTCACAATAGATGCTGACAACGCATTCAACAGAGTGAATAGAATGACCGCTCTCTCAAACATGCCAAATATCTGTCCAGCATTGAACACAGTCCTTTCTAACCTATACAGAAAGCCGACACTGCTAACAATTGACAGTGAATTCTTACTATCTGCTGAAGGATTTACACAGGGCGACGTCTTTTCGATGGCAGCATTTGCCTCTGCAACACTTCCGTTACTACTCCGTATCAAAAGAACTTGCCCAAACATAAAACAGTTATGGTACGCAGACGACGGCAACCTCATAGGTTCCCCACAAGATGTCATTGAAGCATTTAAGTTGCTTCAATCCTTCGGCCCCTCATATGGCGTACACTTGAATCCGGGAAAATGCAAGGTATATTCCAACGGGAACGACATCTCGACTTTCCAATCGTTACTTGATAACGCTGGAGTCTCCATCGTTGAGGATGGCTTACCCGTTCTTGGAGTACCAATCGGATCAGCCGAATACATAGAGACGTTTATACGATCATCAGTTTCCTCCCTTTGCACATTAGTGTCACAGTTGAAGAAAGTAGGAGAGTTAGACACTCAGGTTGCATACGTGTGCTTAATTAAGTCTATTCAGCATAAATGGACACATACTCAACGATGCTATGAATGCCCCTCTGCGTGGTTCGCACCTCTGACACTGAAACTAAAGTCTACAATATCACATCTTTTTGACATTGATATTTCTCAAGACGATATCTTATGGCGCACATGCCAGTTGAGTTTTCGCAACGGCGGTTTATGCATTAGAGATCCGTCCACGTTACCAAGCAACGAATATCGATCATCGACCTCAGTGTGTGAGCCAAGCATACAAGGATATATTGGCTTGGTACTTAATTCTATGCAGGAGACAATTATTAAAAATCTACAGGCAGCAAAAGCCTCTAGTGAAAAGCTTGACCAAGAAGATATTTTGAGCAATGCGAGTGGAATTCTGTGTACCGCAATTGAGCATGCTTCAACAACAGGGGCTTCGTCATGGCTATCCGGATATCCTACATTCGATCGAGCAATTCAATTAAGTAACATCGAGTTTTGTGATTCTATTTCTTCTAGATACGGAATTACGCCTAAATCCGCACCAACTCAATGTAAATGTAGGCAGATTAATACAGTTGCCCATGCTCTCTCATGCCCATTCGGTGGTCTTCCGTCGATGCGACACGATGCCGTGCGCGATTTTATTGCCTATCAGCTAACAGAAACATCGTATAACGTACAAGTCGAGCCGCTGCTTACACCAGTCCCGCCAAACTTTGACTTTAGAAACGGCTCAACGACAAAAGACCGTGATGCTAGGCTCGACATTGCATGCTCAGGGTTGTATGGTGATAGGAGTGAGCGAACTTTCTTCGACATTTGCGTGTTTAACGCTTTCGCTCAGTCCAACTCCTCCAAGACACCAGAGTCCTGCTATAAGTACCACCAACAGCGAAAGCGCAGTAAATATCTCGAAAGAATAACAGAGTTCGAGCGGGGGTCTCTTGTACCCGCCGTCTTCTCATTCTCAGGTGGAAGCGGTGAAAATGCCACACAACTTTTAAGACGGGCATCTAAATTGGCAAATAAGCGAGCAAGCAGATACCCCGACGAGCTTACAAAGCTTAGAACGCGTCTAGGCCTATTACTTGCAAAAATGACATCGCGATGCATCAGAGGAACGCGATCTGCAATCGGACGTCCAGAATTTTGAACCCAAACTGAACTTAATTATCATTTACGGGCCCATTTGCGGGTAACCCAGAGATTGTAAAATATTAATAATAGATTAATAATAGTCTTGTAATAAATAATAATTAAGAATTAAAAATATTATATTTTCTGCAATATAAACAATGGGATTTTTTCAGTTTGACGCATATGTCCAAATTATGCAAAATGCCTGTTTATTGTACATCTTCATGTGCTCTTTCGAATATCGTATCTACTTTTTGGAGAAATGCGTGTGGGTTAAAAATTTTAATATTTAATTTTTTTCATAGAAATTTGAAATTTAATTTAAATTTCAAATTTCAATGTTAGAAACTTTAACATTTATTTTTAAGTATTTGTAATATATCTTATCAATATATAATGATTTGAGATTTTTTCTATGCTCTCACGAAATTTTATTTTTGTTCAAAAAGTAATTTAAATTTGAAATATCTCAAAATTTTGCAATGATAACATATAATTTTTATTGCGTTATCGTAAACAGCACAGTTATTTTGACTTAAGTTGAAAATATTAATATATTTGAATTATTCAAAAAAGAGTTATTTAAAATGTTCTTTCAAAATATGCATATTTTTAAGAATATTTTAATTTTGGTCAAACAATCGATCCCGAATAAGACATTAATCCATTTTGTTGCCACTAATCTTCATTATTCCTTTTATATCCCCTTTCTTTCCCTCCGCTTGATGTCGGTGAACCTCAACAGTTGGGGTCATATTTACTGGAATAGTGAATGAGGTAATAAATTGTTGATGGTCAGCGACATCAAGCGGATGGAAGGAAATGGGGATACATATGTGATTAAATTATGCGGTTGCATTTAATAGGACTAACATATTTAAAACCGTTTTATGGGTGAACAATCAATTTATAATTATTTTCATTTTGTTTCTTTCAATTGTAATTCATCATCAGGATCTACTAGAGTAGTTCCTGATGATGGCAGCAGTTATTTAAGTATTTTGAACTGAACCTTTTTATCGAATACATTGACGTTTCTTTGATTCCATTCTATAAATAATTTCAATTTATAATGATAAAATAAAATTCGATTGAACTCTTAGTGGGTGAAAGACCCCGATTGCTTCAGTCGGAAGGCGGCGCGCTGGTGCGGCCGGGGGCTTAGATCCTTGTGGACCTGAGGCCGTGACACAATGAAGACTCTATTAACGACCGAACTGACTTTGATCGGGTATTAATAAAGGTATTAATACTCGATCAGGGTATTAATAAAGGTATCGTATAAAAGGGAGGGTGGCATAGATAACACAAATTCGAATAGGGAAATTGCGTTGTAAATCACGCTATAAATTATTCGCTTTTGTCATGAGCTATCCTTTCTGCTCACGAGGTTTTTTCTTGCCACTATAACAGTTCGGATTTCAGAATAATACTTTGAATGCTCTTGAGGCAGACTAAATTCAAATATGAATAATATATGTAAATATATTGATCAGCTTTCGCAAATTTGACTTTAATAAATAATCTCTGTTTACACTCTCTCCTAATTGTAAATATTTTTAAATGGGTGAACAATCAATTTATAATTATTTTCCATTTTGTTTCTACCAATTGTAAATCATCTCAGGATCTACTAGTAGTTCCTGATGATGGCGGCAGTTATTTAAGTATTTTAAACTGAACCTTTTTATCGAATACATTGACGTTTCTTTGGATCCATTCTATAAATAATTTCAATTTATAATGATAAAATTCCTTCCTTCTGCATTGACAATCATTTAACACTCATTGTAAAATACCAAGACCAGTATCAACTATATCAAATTGATTTTTTCTTTGTCATCATTGATTATTTTATTTGCCTTACTGATACCATGTTTCCGACGATCATACTTTGGATTTTATTAATAACTCAAAGTTAAATCATGTGAGCTAAAAGAACAATGATGTTTGTGAACGTTAATGAATAATTCTATAAAATTTAAAAGGTCCACTGCTATATTGATGATTCATAAATCTCCATTTACAGGCATTTAAGATTCGAGTATAAGTAAGATTGTAATCTTTCCAAATTCGAGTAAAAAATTAATCGTTTGGTTTTCTTCTTAAGTCGTATGCGGATAAGACAAATAAGAATTTTGAAGCATGACAAGTCGTTATTATATACATAATAAAGCCGAGTCACTCACAGAATCACTAATAGCACATGATTGGTAATGAACCAAAAAAGACGCAATTGAAACGGACTCAATCATAACGACGAAGAAAAACTTGATTGCAGGAATTTTTTCAGTGAATGTCATGATACTCTGTGTCAAATGACTTTATGAATGTAAACATATGGCGTAGACATCGGTACATCAATATACATACAATTCAAATTAAAGTTTTAAATGTTAACTTTAAATAATAGAAAATTAATTAATAGTTAATTAATAGTTAATTAATATATAACTTCATCAGTAGAAAATTGGCGAGCAAGAATAACATTGGAAATGAGGTTGCGTTAATCTTCGGATATGAAACTGTCAAAAATAATACAAAATGAAAAACGAACAAGTACAAACATAATATACAAATAACTAAACTAAACAAAACAATGTACAACGAAATAACAAAAGACAAACATTTTACTGTGCTATTTTTGACGTTTTTTCAAATACGAAGATGAACGCAGAAACAATTGAAACGATTTAAACGCACAAATGAACACAGATACATATGAAGATGAATGCAGAAACAATTGAAACTATTTAAACCCACAAATGAGCACAGAAACATAAGTAGATGAACGCAGAAACAGTTACTCGAGTTGTTAACGATGTATTGTTAACTATGTATTAACGACATTAATAAACCGGTCTGTGGACGTCAAACAAATGTCGATTAAAATACGTTCGTTCCCACTAAAGCGAGTAAACTCATCACATTTTGACTTCAATGTATAATGATAATATATCAAACAATTCAACCAATCACACATATAGTGTGGTGGATAAAAACCCCAATCGCCTTTGAACGTCAAAATCACCTAAATCCACCACTTCCTCATGAGGAACATGTTTTATTTAAACTATGAATAATCGAGATTACATATCTAGTTGTACTACGATAAATTAAACCTATAATAAAGGTTTAATTTATAATTAATAATATATAATTTATCTACAGATAAATTATTAAAATTTTATAACTTATAGTTATATAACAATATAATTATAATAATATAATACTTATAATTTAAATTATATAATTAAGTTAAACGGTTAAATTAATAGGCAATTCACCCAGCATTTAAGTACAAACTATCACAGTCAAGAAAGTAGTGCGGATACAAATTGACCGCAACCATCGTGCGATAAAGTTGATATAGATATATAATTGGAGCGTTTAATCTCATTTAGTAGCATTTTAATCTCATTCAATCTCAATGAGATTGAATTTTATATACAATCTCATTTTGAAATATTTTGAAATACTCCCTGTTCAAATCCACGTGCTATTTGTCAGTCGGTTGTTCTGATCTTCACAGTTTGATTGTACAAATAGTAGAGGTAAAGCATCATTTACTGTCACACATACGATGTATTCTGTGTCACTGAATCGTGGAATTATCAAAGTATTGTTGATGTTCTTGTTGATATTCCGGGGTATTGCATACTTCGAAGCCATGAAAAGTCAGGTAAATGTGGTGGAGGGGTTGCCGCATATGTTCGAGATAATTTTTTGATGATTGAAGTTTCTAATATATGTGACCCTAATGGTTCATTTAAAAGGATCAACTTCGATTTAAAATTTGAATATTGGTATTAATTGTTGTGCTGTATATCGTTCTCAATTCATGGTCACTGATTGTGATCTACTTAAATCTAATTCACAATTAGTATTCCTGTGTTCATATTTATTCTCTTAGGAGATTTTAATCTTCCATGTTCTAATTAGACAGTCTCTATATCATGATGGAAGCGTTGTATAAACCGAAATTTCTGAAACCCTTCGTGATGAGCTAATGTTAATCCAACACGTTCAACAGCCGAATGTTTCTCAACGAGATATATCCTGTGCTTGATTTAGTGTTTACCAAACGTATCGATGACATATTCAGTGTCATTTATCTTCCTCCTGTAGGTAGAAGTGGTCATTGCTTACTTTCCTTGCGGGCAGTACCAAACTTCAAATTTTGCCATAATCAAGCAAAAAATGCTTAAGCGTAATTGGTCAAGGATGAATATAGAATATGTTGACCCAAGTCCAGATATAATAAGCGAGGTCAGGTATAACATATACATATCCCTACGAGACGCTCTGTGTATGACATGCAAGCTAGTGTTGTACATAACTTATATTAGCATTTAAGGATGTAATCGAGATACTCAATTTCGCTTTGGGTACTCGAAAAGGCGGCCTGAATGCCGCCTTTTATAATTCTATATGATGTCTTATTAAAGCATTGAACAACGCTTGTAGCACTCAACGTTCAACAAACAAAACGAATTTTTAGCATATACAGAAGGCGTCTGATTTTAGAGCATATGATATCAATGTTCATGTGTGAAAGAAACTAAGTTGACCAAACAGAATCTCAACATATACCGAGAGCGCACTATACCCTTACCAAACCGTAAGTGAACACACTTCAAAATGTGCACGTTTTGTAAGTGAACACATTTCTTAAAACAAGTCTAACTAAATCATTACATAATTATTACAATGAGTTTATAAATGGGAAATCATGACGAATACCATATTGATAATTTTCTGCAATCCCATGGGCGACCTCAAAAAGACAGGCCGCGTTGCCTCGTTGCACCGCAAAGCTCAATCTCTGTGAGAAAAATCTCGTTGCTCACGGATCGCCTGTGGCGGCAATTAGCTTCTTCCCTAGAGATTCCAGGAAGCTGAACGTAATAGGCCTGGCTGACCCTATTGTCTCGATCACCGATCAGACAAAATTGTATTGGAACGCATCGATGCCCCTGTATTTGTCCAGCTTCCGATTATCGGCCACTCTCGCTACCTCGCCCGGCACACAGACCGCGTTGAACAAATTACTAGCCGCAAGTGTGTTGGGACAAGTAAAGTCCCATAAAAGTAAACGTCACCTTCCCAAAGGACCAATTAAGCGCCATCCGGTCTTTTCCCGTCATCTCTGCACAGTCAAACTGGTTCTAGGCGGGATGGGACACCGGCCGCCATCAGAGCACAACGAATAAGAGCATTGACTGCACTGTGACGGTTGTGTCGAGACACTGTCTTCGAGCAATCGAGACCTGTGTGCCTGATACATCGGTTGTAACCCCGCACTCGCAATTGAACGGGAGTGAAAATTTAAATCCGAGGTGTAGGGCTGTTGCCAGACACAATGAGCGGTCGTCCATTTTTGTACCTACCAAGGCGATCGGCAGGGCATCCAGAAATGCGCCAGACCATTTGGTAGCTGCCGAAAATAAGCGGACTCGATCTTTAGGACAGTCACAGGAAGCAATCATGTCGCGGAGCTGGGTCTCAAACAGAATCGCTGTTCAACGTTTTTTGTACGGTTGTATCCGTTGGAACAGGCAGGTCAAACGTAGAGGTCCAACAATCCAATGCCGACCGATAACTTGAGTCGTTAATGTCTGAGCATCCCACGTTATAATCGGGCAGGATATTCGAGGTTAAGTCACACATGCTCGAGACAGACGAGCAGAAGGCCGGAATTGATAATTCTTCCGCCCTTAGCACACCAAGACCACCTAACTACTTAACTGACAATGAGGCTTGACGCCAGGCCATGTCATAGAGCTGAAGATTTAGGATATCGGCAAGGAAACAGCGGATTTCCTCGTCGAAAGCTTTCGCTAGTCTGCTAGAAAAACACGGTGCGCAGCGTAGTAGAAAGTTGACCTTCAGTAGCGTCAGACAATGACGCAATATGAAAAACGCGTCGTGCTTCGCTAGTTTGCGAAGCTTCTATCCTACCTGTCGAAGTTTGTGATGGCTGATTCCAAGAATGAATCGAGGTGACTTCCGCCGCAAAGGGGCGCGCCGAGCAAGTCGGCAGACGATAGATCCCATACATTGGCGTCTGGCATTAATTCCATCAGAGGTTGGATATCAGTGCTGTCGGCGGTGATGATTTGGCACTTGTCTGCGCGTAAGTGTAAGCCGATAGAAGATCCCTGTTGTCGGATGTTAATGATATCGTTGGCAAGAGTGGACAGTTCTCCACATATACAGCAGTCATCAAGATACTACATTACAAGTGGTGAGGAAAGGCTGTGTGCTAGCCTGTTGATAGTTAGCGAGAACAGAAGTGGTCCGAGGAGTCGCCCTGCTGAACTCCCTCTGATGATTCAATAATACTGTTGCTGAAAAGCAGAGTGCTTGGACTGTTGTAGCACATTTCCACAAATTCTATAATTTCCAGAATATCCCTCTCCACGCATTAAAGAACGGCATCGCGACTGATGGAGCTAAAGGCATTATCAAAATCTAATTCAATCATGGCTGATGTGCCTATTAGACCGTGGTCTGCGAAACATCTCGCTGAGTGAACTGCGGCCTCGACACCTTTAGGAACGCCAACGCCCAGTTGTGTTGGGAGTAGTTGGTCAATCACCTTCTCGGGTGCATATCTGCACGCTAACTTGGCCGCTAATCGACGGAATGTGCACCCAACGACAATTGGTCTGACTCCTCCATCATTCTTCTTAAATGCTAAAAGCTTGGCCCCGCATAAAATCGGTTTAATCGAAATTGCCACGTTACCAGCAAGGACGATGCGGGTAAGCTCACAGAGTAAATCCAATAGTCTGTGACCTGCTGCGCCACTCGAATTACCGACTATGTCGCGGAGATGAGATGGGCTTAGGCCGTCCGCAGCCCCTGAGGAAGAAGGTGAAAATGATCGGAGAGCCAACAAGATCGCGGGTCCCGAAATAAGCAGGCCAACTTCGCGATTCTGAGGATTCGTCCCCGGTCGTGAACTGCATTTATAAGAATTCAAACGTCGTTTGGGATGTTTGCGACGCAACATCTCGGTAGTTTGTGGGTCCGGACAAATCAACCGATCATTGTGAGCTAGCAACGAACCGCTCTACGAACATCGCCGTCCTCCAACTTTTCAGACGCCTTATTTTTAAGCTGATCGTCCAGGAGATCTGCAGGTTTATTCCTTTGAGTTCTGGTTGTGATGATATGAGTTACATTGTACGACGTACACGCTGTTTTCAGCTCTGAACCCAGAGATGCCGAACCACTACCCGGCCAATCGTGGTACACGCAAGGCCGACTTAACAAATCCGAGAAGTTGCCTCCAAGGGATGTCGTCTAGCGGCCGAGCATATACTGCTTTAATTAGTTCCCCAAGTTTGTTTGCAACAGTAGGCCTCGCTGCACGTGGTATTCGCCGAACCAAGCGAAAGTTTGTGCGCAGAAGTTCGGACAACATTATCGAACTTATTTTGCATGAATTGAGAATGACAGGATTGCTATCCGATACGGCAGCTGCATTTATTTGTTGGGGAATCGAAGGTGGCTTGCCGGATTCAGGGCAAGTTGATTCGTGGCCGTGCCGGAACCAGTCCGTTCGCAGTCGACATGAAGTCCTTGCTACATATAGAGCATTGCACTCGTGTTATGAGTTTTGAACCTATCTCGCCACTTTATTCAGTTGCGCCGGTATCCATTGATTCGATCGTTGCCGTCGTTTGATTGAAAGTGTGGTTATATTATTTTATATTTTTATATTGTAATATGCTTGAAAAATATAAATTTTGATATCTATAAGTTTTAATTGTAAGAATTTATAATAACCAAGACTATTTTTAATAATAGTCTTGGTTATTAGTAATTAGTAATTATATTTCGGCAATTAGTAATTATATTTCTTAAAATGAAATATAATTACTTAAATTAATTAAATAACTTCAATTTGTTTATTAATTATTTGATATTTTAAGGATATTTTTAACACTCATTCTATAAAAATTGCGAAAATACGTGATTTTTATAAAAAAGAAAAAGTTTTGTTGTGAAATTTGTATTACAAATTTTATGTGTATAATCGATTTTTATTTTATTTGTATACAGAGTTAAAAAACTATGCTGAAAGACAGTAGTCTGTAGAAAGAAAATTTACGGGGCTGCTGATTATTGTGGCAGGCACATAGTTCCAAAGTCGTGCGATTCGATAACAGATAATCACTCTTTTAGGTAGGCGGAAGTGATCTTTGTAAACGGTATTTATGTCTTCGGAGACTTGTTGTCTTACTTAAATTGAATGTATACCGATAGATATGCTCGATGTGGTAAGATTCCTCCATACGAGCATCAAATCAGCCAGCTTGAGTGAAAATTCAATTGAGTGAATAATATGTATGCTCGTGCTTTTTAAATTTTTAGCCTACACTTTACCTTTCGTTAATTTATCATAATAATAAAAATAAAGAATTAAATATATTTGATCAAGTTTAATTTTTTAAATTTTATTAATTAATATAATTTTTTCATTCCAAGTATATTATATAATTAGTACTACTTTCGTTTAATGATTTCAATGTATATAATTTTATATCTCAATAGTTTTATATAGAGGTAGGAAAACAAATGTAATATAAAGATATAATAAAAAACAGATATAATGTTATTAAATTTTATTATATTAATATAATAAAATATTAATATAATAATTTAATATAATATTAAATAATCTAATATTATATAAAATTACCATGAAAGTTTTTTTGATCACGCTGCTGTATTGTGCACAGATTGAAAGCACTGCAGTTCCTTATCAATAATCTTATTTTTATTCTAACAGTATATTTTATAAATTTATTCATAAAATGATTTCAATGTATATTATTTATAATTATCGAATGTATATAATTTATAATTATCAAAAATTTGTAAAAATTTAAAAATGATTTAATTTTAAATAGTTGATAATGATCCATTATTAATAAATAATTATTGGAGCTGGATCAAAGAAAGAAGGAAAAAATTTTATTTGATATTTCTTTAATTTCTGTTAGCATCTTCAGCAAATTACTAATTTTCTGAAGATGCTAGCAGAGTTTAGCGGAATATTATTACAAAAGTTATTAGCCGCTAATGACTATTTGAACTGTTCACATAAAAGAAAAAAAATCAATGACTAAAAAAATAAATTGAAGCGTTCACACCAGTATTTAATAGCCAGTGTCGAATCTTTTGCTTGAAGCAGCAGTAGCTGGATGCACATGCAATTTTTTTAGACAGCACATTTCACATTTAAGGATAGATGTGAAAGTCGCACCACGCTTGGGATTTTGCCATGTGGTAATTTATATAGTGATAGAAGATGAACCCTACGAGCTAACGAACTAGTTTTCACATAGTGAAAAAAATCCATCTGCGGAATGAATCATCTACCACGTCGCAATAAGGGCTAGGTAAATCCATTTTTTACGCACTGGAAGCAGCTGTAAGGAAGCTAAGCGGTCTACATATGAATACGCAGATTGAAAACACAATCTGGAGCCTCTTCGAAGCACTGACTCAAGTTTAGTGATTTCTGCCTTAGTAGATGGAAATGATGCCTGGCAACAATATTCAATGTGTGGGCGAACCAACGCTCAATATAGTCGCTTGAAACTCAATAGGTGTAGCAATGCAAACCTATTTTTGATGCAATACATAGCTTTAATTGCCTTACCATAAATAAAGTCAGTATTAGCGCGTGTTCCCAATGTTCTGTGCAAAATTACACCCAAATCCTTACACTCAGAAACAACTTCGAGTGTATTAACCCCTAATCGAAATTCACGATCATGTTTACTGTTTCCTAGCTTCATATGGACACATTTATCAAAGTTCAGTATCGTACCCGTAGCTACCCTTCATTTGTGTATTCGATCAAAGTCAGCCTGTAGAAACTGACCATACTTATCATTGATATTAACAGACCAAAGTTTAAGGTCATCGGCAAAAGCGAAGTAAGGATTCTGGATTCTTAACAACAAGTCATTAAGGTAAACAATAAAGAAAATAGTAGCGAGTACAGTACCCCGTGGAACTACACAATTTACACGTTTGGCGGGGATAAATGGCTTCCAACCCTAACTCTAAAAAATCTATTTCGGAGAAAATCGCCGATCCACCTACACATCAACGAAGAAACTCAATAATGAGACAACAAGCTAAGCAAACTTTCATGCGGAACTCGATCGAAGGCTCTCGAAAAGTCAATAAAAATTACATCAATTGAATTAGCAAAACTAGGGGTCTCAGTCTACATTTTGCTAGCAGTTAGTAAATTAGACAGACATGATCTACCGTGACGAAATCCGTGATGAGAAGACACTTTGACTCCATGAGTGTTTAAGTGACTCAGATTCTACGAGGGACTAATCATTCAAGAACTTTGCACATCGAGCTCGAGAAACTTATTGGTCTATAATAACTACAATGTCGCAATGGTTTTTTTGTAACAGGAACAAACATCGCAGATTTCCACAAGTCGGGTACACATCCAGTGCTATGACTATTCTGGAAGATATCGACAAGAATAGGGACCAAGCAGTTTGATAAGGTCTTGAGTAGAAATTGAGATATCACCAGAACCAGAAGCATTGTATGAATTGACATTAGCAAGAGTAACTTTGACTATTTGAGCGGATATTGGAAGAAAATAAGGATTGAATGGTATTGGAAGTCCATACCAAGTGAATGGTGAGTGTGAAGAATTCGATGGTAATGAAAATGAAACAAGACTTTCAGCAATACCATTTTTACTTGTCACTGGACCTTCACATGTGTATAATTTTGATTTAAGTAATTTTTTTATAATTTTTGAGCGTTCGGTAACGGCGAACATAAGACCAGAATAATTTGGGATTGCGGCTCAAACCGCTAATGATTGCAGATTCAAATTGTGGTCCTGTAAGCGTGCGCTGGCACGCATTTGCCACGTTAAAATAAATCTTTTTTTATATCTATAGCTTGCAATGAGTTCGGAATGTGAGCGGGGTAACTTCCATAATCAATTTCGAATATTAATTATCTGCTAGAGGTCTTGATCAATCCATTCATGAAGTTGAGTTACTTAAGTGATCGCACGCATTTCAGCAATTATATCAGATAATTTATAAAGGTAATCGTAAATAGTTTCCAGTGGTACCTATCTATTGTCGATAGCGATAGCGGCTAACGCTGACAGAAAGCTAAGACATATTCTATATTCACCCTTGACCAATTACGCTTAAGCATTTTTTGCTTGATTATGGCAAAATTTGAAGTTTGGTACTGACCGCAAGGAAAGTAAGCAATGACCACTTCTACCTACAGGAGGAAGATAAATGACACTGAATATGTCATCGATACGTTTGGTAAACACTAAATCAAGCACAGGATATATCTCGTTGAGAAACATTCGGCTGTTGAACGTGTTGGATTAACATTAGCTCATCACGAAGGGTTTCAGAAATTTCGGTTTATACAACGCTTCCATCATGATATAGAGACTGTCTAATTAGAACATGGAAGATTAAAATCTCCTAAGAGAATAAATATGAACACAGGAATACTAATTGTGAATTAGATTTAAGTAGATCACAATCAGTGACCATGAATTGAGAACGATATACAGCACAACAATTAATACCAATATTCAAATTTTAAATCAAAGTTGATCCTTTTAAATGAACCATTAGGGTCACATATATTAGAAACTTCAATCATCAAAAAATTATCTCGAACATATGCGGCAACCCCTCCACCACATTTACCTGACTTTTCATGGCTTCGAAGTATGCAATACCCCGGAATATCAACAAGAACATCAACAATACTTTGATAATTCCACGATTCAGTGACACAGAATACATCGTATGTGTGACAGTAAATGATGCTTTAACTCTACTATTTGTACAATGAAACTGTGAAGATCAGAACAACCGACTGACAAATAGCGAATGGCTTTGCATGGAGAGTATTTCGAAGTATTTCAATATATGCTACTAAAATAAAATTTTCCTTCGTTCTTTGATCCAGCTCGAATAATTCTTTAATGATTTAATTTTTATAGTTTTTGTTATTTTAAATTTCAAGTAATTCTACGATATTATTAGCATTAGTTTACATTTTTAACAATTATCTATATTTTTTAATTATTTATAATTATTTAATGAATCCTAGAAAATCAATATTATTTACGTTTTGTAATATGGAATTGTTTTAATGTATTTCATTTCAGTTTTATTCATAAAACTACAGATAAAATACAAAAAAATAATTTCCGTCTATTAATTTAATACGATATTTGCTTTTATAAAAAAATAAATAATATAACCACTACAAACGTCTCTCCAATCTTCATCTCGTTCTAAACGCCTAAAAGTCCGAAATAATGTTGATCCTTCCCCGTAAACCAAGCATATCTCCTCCCATTGTATCTTTTGCCTCATCGATCATCCCTATAGTCCACAATCTCACTTTCTTAGGCTTCCATTTCGATGATCACCTTTCCCTTAAACCCTTCGTCCGTGACAAGGTCCGCTCGTCTAACTTAATTCTTCGTGACATCCGCCGTATCGCCCCCTTATCGACTTCCGTTCTTGTATGTCTCTTCTTTCATCGCTTCTTTTCCCTAAAATCGATTACTGCCTTAGCCTTTTCGCCAATTCTCCAAAATCCATCATCCTACCCCTACAACGAATAATCAACACCGCCGTTCGAGTGCTCTTTCGTCTCCGTCGCTTCGACCACACATCCACATATTTTGCCCAACTCTCTTGGCCCACCATCCACATCCGCATCAAACTCCGCCTTCTTCTCGTTAATTTTCGTCTCATCGCTGTCGGCTCTCCATCGTTCATCAACCTTCCTTTCTTAGACGATACTCGCCCCACCTCGCTATCGCTTCGTTCCTGTCATACCCTCTTACTCCACGTTCCTAATTACTCCAACAACTACGGTCTCCGATCCTTCCTCGTCGCCGCCTCACTCGCCTGGAATCAACTCCCTCTCGACGTCCGCCGCGCTCCCTCCTTTATCACATTCAAACACCTCCTCCGTTCACACTTTATCGACACCTGATTCACAGTCTTATTTTGTTGTGGTCATGTAAGCGTGCGCTGGCACGCATTTGCCACGTTAAAATAAATCTTTTTTTTATCATTTGCAAATGGCCTAAAGATACCAGTGATTTTCGTAAGTATACATAAAAGAGCGATACTAAATTTATTTTAATCACCAGAACTTGTTCATGGAATAAATCGTCACGACTATACTTTTTGTAGATAATTGGCTTGTTTCCCTGTTACTAAGCAAGAACTATTAGACCTGGAGTCTATTCTTAGGCGCGGATCGAGGCTCTGTATTGGCTTAAGTGGTATTGACTATTATGTACGTCTAAGTCGTATTGGGATGTTGTCGGTACGTGAGAGGTTCATATCCTTGGAAATGCTATGTATATGGCATATGTCGAATGATGTGGTAGGTTATCCCACCGATGTAATCACTAGGCGGGTAGATCAGTTGCGGGGACATAGCAGAGTCTTGTATAAATTTAGATTTGGCAGATTACCAAAAGTGTATAGACTCTCAAGGAGAGGAATTAACATGTGGAATTCGTTGCCTGAGGAAGTCGTTGCAACCCTCAGTTTGAGAACGTTTAAATCACGATGCTACAAATGGATACATGAACAATGCCGCCATTCAACACTACCACTGGAATACCCTAATTAGCTACGTTGACTGACCATTTGCTTTTGTTTTATTATTTTTTTTTGGACTCTGCCTGAATAGCCTTTTGGCTTTGGTATGTATTGGAATAATAATAATAATTCTAGATAGATTTTCAGCATTCGTATTCAGAAATGTAAAGCAAATATTGTGCCAATTGAACTTTCAACTGATTTCATTTATCAGTCAAAGTTGTTCAAAATGGTTTAAATGTCTTCCCGATTTACACGTACATTATACGATACTATTACCGAATCACATTCATTTGTAGATGGGCTGTAGGTACTGAATCCCTCTTTGGACCGTGTGTCTAAGGAAAACTGCATTGAATTACTTTTTGACCTTAACTATAAAGTATCATTTGATTCGACGAGTGTAGTCACTTCCAGAACTAAGAAATATTCAGGAAATTTGTTTGATGACGCCTTAACTATGCATACGTATAGGGTTGAATTATTTTTAGTATCCTATAATTATTATCTGATGTAAATATTCGATATTCGATAAGACATCACAGGAACCAAAAGTACTAGATCTAAAACTCCTATCTGCGGAGAATGAGTCCTCATTTAAAAACGGAAATATTTTAGCTCTTAAGTATTAGTATTAAATACAACAGCATCAAAAGAGCGTAGAGCTCTACAGACTGGGTACAGGGTAAAAAATAAATATTAATGAAAATCCGATTATTCTAAGTTAGTACGTTCTTCAGACTTTTTTTGAAGGACAAAATACTGGGGGCCGAAACCACTTGACTTAGTAGTTTATTCCAGCTTTTCCACGTTCAGTTGACAATTGTGTTTAATCTTCGTGGACGAATGTGGGTCTTTAACGTGATGTGATGTCCCCTCAATCTGTTTGAATTTCGAAGTTCGAACAGTTTACGACAGTTTGTTGAACTGAGTTTGTTGAGAAAATCTAATCACTGGAAATTGTCTACAAAGCTATTTCAAAAATACCTACTAAATGGATTATCAAATATGATTATATAAATTCATAGATTTTAATATGAGCTCTTGATTTCACTGCTTTTTAAAAAAATGACCCTGCCTTTTAAAAAAGACCCTGCCTTTTTTTTAAAAAGCAGTGACCCTGCTTTTTAAAAAAATTTCGAGAAACGTTAGATTTATTCAAATCAAAATATACTTATTTCGTACACATTTAAAATTATAAATATCTAAATCTTAAAAAATTAATAAATCATAAAATAATAAAATTCAGTAAAAAATTTATTAAAATTCATGTTGAAAATAGTTTAACTCATTTTCTTGATTTAGAAATAAGGAAAGTTGCCAGTAGAGTAGCTAAATCTAGAGTTGCCACTGCATCGTAGAGGCAACTCTAAGATGTAGTTCAATTTTTGCCTATAAGTTTCCGTCTATCCTCGGGGGCAGATCGTAAATTAAGCAAGGACTAGTTCCCTTCAGTAAATAAGAGTTTTTGATACCCGCTGAGCCCATTGCTGAATTGGCTAAAACGACTTTGGGAAACGGCTTACCATTCGCTATTTCGGTACCTAAGCGGAATAGATTGATAACTCTAGATTCAGATCGTTGATATTCCTGAGAATGCTGGCAAATATATTCTTAACACCCCAATATAATGTTCTATTCTTAAGAGATTGTTTTATAAATATAGGTAGATATATAACACTTGCGAAATCTCTTTGCAATTTCAGATTATAACTTAGTTCTTTCAATTGGTGGCTCAACGCCTTAACGATTTCGATTAAGGTCTACTTTTTAACGATTTGAACATTTTATATTATTATTGGTATACAACAGCCGATGAGCGGTGGCTCGTTTGGCTGGATCTCAATGTAAAAAAGTACAATGTCAGTAAAACAAAAAAATCCAAATCAGGTTCGACTTCCTATGAGAGCGATACACTGTTCAGCGCACGCCGAAATTCTCGGATGTTCCGGCATTCAATTGCATATGACGGGAGTCTGTTCCAACTGTTTATTACTCGATCTCTGATATCCTGATAGTGTCGATGGACTTTTCTACGATGTTTGAGCGTTAGTCGATGTCCACGTAATTTCTCGGAGTTGCGTAGGCAAAACATGAAGTTGCGGGGATGAGTGGGCGATAAAATTGCCCTCCAAACCGGCATAAGATCAGCTTTTACCAAACTTTCACAAACCGTTGAAACACCTAGGATTTCTAACTTCTAGTCAAACAGCAGGTCTTTGACAGTGGGAACAAGACGAGTAGCCGACCGGAGAATTGATTCGTAAGCCACAATGTTCTTGCACAGATGTGGATACGCTGCGGGAGATGCGTATAGCATTCGAGATTCGATGAGGGCCTTGTATATTATTCTGAAGCTACATGCCTCTAGTGATCCAAAAGATCGTCTAATAATGCCAATAGTACGACGGCAATTAGCCGAAACTTTATTTACGTGAGCGCTCATATCGAGCGTATTAAGCGTAGATACCCATAAATCATCGATTTTATTTGTAGAATCAATCAACATATTTCCAATTTTATAAGAACAACGAATGTCTGGGGAGTTGATCCGCATATGTCTACATTTAGTCGCATTTATCATCAGCCCATTAGATATACACCATTTATTTATGGAATCCAGGTCTTTTTGAAGAGCGCTAACATCGGATTCATCATTGATTCGCCTCCAAACCTTAATATCATCTGCGTAGGTAACACATTCCGACGTTAAGTTGTTTGTAATATCATTTACATATATATTAAAGAGAGTCGGACTAATAGCCGATCCCTGCGGGACGCCTGTCGTCATTATTGAGTAACCAGAAAGATAATGGCTTATCCGTACTGCAAACGAGCGGTTGCTTACGAATGATTGAATCTAGCGTAACAAAGAGCCCCGTACACCAATGTTAGATAATTTGTTTACTAGCAAATTGGGAATAACTCTATCGAATGCTTTCGATAAGTCTATAAATATCACATCTAATTTGGAACCACTCCTCATCGAATCCACCCAGCTTGCTCCCGCTTTTCCAAGGTTCGTTACCGCTGAGCGATTTACCCTAAATCCATGCTGACTGGGGCTGATGCGATTGTTAGCTTCAACGAAAGCGCTAAGGTGACGAAAAATCAATTTTTCTAATACATTACAATTTACAGATGTTAGACTGACGGGACGGTAGTTGGAAACCTGGGATTTATCCCCTTTCTTGAAAATTGGACGTACAATAGCCATAGTCCAATCAAATGGTAGATAATCTGTGTTTAGTGAACTTCTAAAAATAGAAGCTAAAGGAACGGATATTGCATGGTCCAATTCCTTTAAGAGTATTGGAGGTTTATGTCAGGATCTTACGCGGGGTTGCGGGGTAATTTAAGTAGCTTGTGCAGTACTTCATCGCTAATATCAATGTTAGATATGACTACTCCAGGTAGAAGTACATTGTGTGTAGTTCGGATTATACCATCGGGGGTCGACACTTTACCTTCTTTGATAACGAAATAGTCCATAAAATGGGCAGCTACATCAGTTGGGGAGGTCAAGATTGACCCATTGTCCGCCAATAGGTATGAACAATCTATCGGGTGTGTAAGACGTGTAAGTATGCTTTTGAAAGCCACCCAAGGATTGTTATGAGTGGACCGGCATATATTTGAGATGAAACTGCGTTTTTTCTGTTTTTTTTTCAGAATAGAAACCGTATTCCTGCAATGACGGTAGTGTTCAAAAGAAAGTTCCCCTTTTTTGTACGCATGTAAACATCTATCACGGCGTTTGATTAGAGCAAGCATTATTAAGCATTATATCTTAATAATTCCATTAAATAATTTTTTATTTTCTTTCTTTACAGTATAATAATATTAAAATTGTCTTAACTAAATAATAAAATCTTGATATTTGTTATAGCCCATAAAATCCTTAGCCGGCTTCACTTCTCTCAGATTGTATGTGAAACGCTCGTGTGGAACGAGGGGCTCGTAAACAATTTGATGCCGCTCTGACAATGACTTATACTAATTTTGTTTTAAGTTTGGACAGTTCTTGGTTATAGCCGGAATGTTTGAGTGTGGCTATCTTTGTTGAAATTCTTTGAAGAATACTCCATGCGCTTTCACCTATTCCGCCAGAAGTAGAAAATACCAATGGGGAGAAATAATAATAATTTTTTAAATAAAATAATTTATTACAAAATTACATTTCGCAGGATACCCTGAAAAGGGCTACATTGGATTATAATTTTACTTTTTAATAGTAACGGTTTTACGCGGTCATATGTGAAATAATCGAAATTGCTGATTTAAGTACATAATTGGCTTTCCTCTTGTTGAACGTGGAGATCGTAGACACACAGAGGCGGCCTGAACCAGTTCAAACAAGATTCTTTTTTTTTCAGCTGCGAGAGAGATTCCGCATATTTGCCCTCCGAACTGCTGAAGGTTTCTGCGATTCGTGAGGCCAATCTTTTTAGAAAAAGAAGTGCGTCCCTACCAAAGCCCCCGTATGTCGAAAACACTATGGGTACAAACTTTGCACGTTCGACTATCTCCACCCGTTCGCTGTATTTGGCTCTTTTCCTTTTCTCATTGTACTCAAAGGCGGAATCGTTACTCTTACTGGCAGTCGATTGAGCAAGTATTGAAAATATATTTACGTCAAAAAACGTACGCTCAAATCGACTGCACTCGAGATCAGAGCACACTATATCCAGACGTGCATTGTCGTCCCGAGTGGTAGTTGAAGTTTCGAACTCCATTTGGGAGGCTCTACATATACAATTGATTCCATTCAACCGATCTAGAGTCCACCCATATCGTCTGCAAAGCCCATCTCTGAACTGGGTTGCAGTTAATCGAAACTGTTGGTGACGAGGGGCAATGAACCCAGCCATGCAGATGCTCCTTCTCTTGATGCATGTGATATTACCTGGGAAACATTTCTGTCACTCTGAAATGATGTTTGACGCAAGCGATTACTAATAACATCCCAACCTTCGTTCGCAAGTCCTTTTAATGTCCTTGCCTGTAACGCCCGTAAATCTACTCCAATTAGGCCAGACTTGTAAGTATCACTGAGGGTCCTAGAAGAGATGTATGCCCTATTCGCAGAGACTGATTGGTCTTTAATTCCCAGTCCTTCCAAACCAAGTGGGGATGTCACTACTCTGATCTACTCTTCGTTCAAAACTTGATTCGTTATTAAGGGAATCAAGCGATCGATAAGGGCACTTTGGAGAGGCTCCAGGTCTGATGGCATGCAATCAACTGTCCTTGTGAAGTGCGACCATTTAAATTGAACTGATTTTGTCAAACCAGTATATGCTGCCTGAGGATCATAATCCGCAATAGTTGCCAATCTGTGACAGATCTCAAACCATTTTTCTGGTGCCCTCTTTGAGGCTGACGATATGTAAGTGTCCGTTCCGATGGGAACTCCTAAGATCGTAATGCCTTCGATTGAGAGATGGATCTGATCCGCCGGGAAGTCCATAGGACTTAGTAAGCTCCGTGAAAATAATTTGGTCTTCGACGCGTTCACATGGTATCCATATTTTGGGACGAACTCATGTAAAATATTTTATACTGTATGTAAATCTGAGTCGGCCAACAAAATTTGCATCGTCTATAAAATGGTGGAAATAATAATGAAGAGAAAATTTATTGCCATCGCGCCTCTCAGCTTCGACAAAATATAAAAAAGGAAAAATACAGTTACAATACATCAAATACATTAAATTTAAACGGATGCTGATGTTAGACGTTGTACCAATATATTGCATCTTCTCTTGGTCATATACAATGCCCCTAATGCTTCTGCACTGTTCCTATAAAAAGGCCTCAGATAGATCGTGTACTTTACTTCATACGATCGATATCTTGCAAACTCAAATGCTACAAATATGGACATTCGAAAATATGAAGCAAGGACCAGCAAGCGCACAAACAAAATTTGCACGAACAGCACGACGATCGCGAATGTAAAGGAATGCGTATACGACAAATCTTATCGTGATACCCATGAGTAGAGAAACGCCAAACCAATACCCGCTTACAATTGTTTGAATTTTTCCAATTCAATTGTTTGAATTTTTCAAATGCTGAAACAAATGTTTCAGCATTTTTTCCAATGCTGAAACAAAATTCCAATTGTTTGAATTTTTCCAATTCAGACAATTTTTCCAATTGTCTGAATTGGAGAAATTCAAACAATTTCTTCAATTGTTTGATTTTTTCCAATGTTGACAGGGAACTGGCGTTAAAAAGTGTTCGGGATCAATCCCCGATACTTTCTTGTTAAATATTACTAGATTTGCAGTATAATTAACAGTTCGACCATATTAAGAAAACTGCGCAGATATACGGATAAAGGGGGAACAGCTGCCAAGGTAGAAACTAGTGTGCATGATGTCTTTGGTGAAACTCCCACTATGCGCTTTAAGAATCTTACCTGACATCTGTCGAGCTGCATGAAATTACCGGAAGTCAAATCATTCCATACAACGAAAAGACCATAACTAATCACGGGCAACAACATGACTCTGAAATACCTCAATGCACCCTCGAATGAGAGAGACTCCCCAGATTGTGGATCAAACTCGTTGCCGTAATTATTTTTTTTCGCCTTGCGTTCCAAGTGATCAACAAAACTCCAACGCGAAGTGAGGTACATTCTTAGATAATTATACGAACGCGAAAATTCCAGCGGCTCGTTATGAACTGTAAGCTGATCATGCTTGCACCGTGGATAACCCTTACGAAACTTGACGACTTTGGTCTTTTCGATGTTAACCTTCATTTTGTTAGATGTACAATAATGATATAACGCAACTAAGGCTCTTTGAGAAGAGGATATAGTATCCGACCTTATGGCAAGATCATCTGCATACATCACTGACCATACCCTATTGGAATTTCGACATAGGCAGTTTGGGAGGTCCATAACGAAGAAAGCAAAATGTAGGGGGCTAAGAGGATCTCTTTGCAAGACACCACGGTTTACGCAAAAGGATTGTGAAAACTGAATCCCGTCAAATATTCTAAGTGAACTTGGTTGAAGGATGCTGCTTATAAGTTGAAGAAAGCGGCCATATACTTTAGCGCCATGTTCAACCTTTCTCAATAATAAGTTTTGATCTTTGGAATCGAAAACCTCAAAGTCCACAAAAATCATGTAGAGTGATTTATGCGTTTCGAACTTTTCTAATACAAGTGCTCGTAAAACTCTCAGAGCATCACTCGTACTTCTGCCTTGTCGAAATCCATATTGCTCAAATGGAAGTAATTGCTGCCGATATCTAATTAGTCTTATACAAACGATCTGCGTCAAGAGTTTGTATGATAGATTCAGGAGCGATATACCACGATAGGAATCAGGGAGATATCTATTACTTTTACCTTTTTAAAGAACCTTCACCATTCCCTCTCACCATTCCTGATGTAGCGGATCACCACATAGAAACGAGTTAAACCTGTAACCAATAGTTGCTAAGAAGTGGGAGAGACGATTTCAGATGTTCTACACATACGTCATTGGGACCAGCAGCCTTTTTGTTTGCCATGCGTAACAGTGCTGATTCAACTTCCTCACTAGTAATCAAAGAGTTAATGGGATCTGAGTCTACCAACGTAATCGGGATATTTCTAGTCGAACTTTGAATGTTATTTAGGACGACGATGTAATCATCATAATAATTTATTTAACGTGGCAAATGCGTGCAAATTGCACGCTTACATGACCACTAAGAAAAAAGAACAGCAGAAGTCACAGGTTAATTGTTGAAATGGAATTGGATTTGGCGTTTAAAGCACGGCATTGATGTTGATTGGCGGATATGAATGGGCAGATGATTCCACGAGAGAGGAGCAGCCACAACGAAGGAGCGGAAGCCAAAAGAGGTAGAGTAGTTTGGGACATGTAAAAGAAGGGAATTACGGGAACGCAGATCACAGTACACAGTACGATAATTGACGAGAAAAGGAAGGTAGAGAAATGAAGGGGTATGAGAAGTTATAAGGCAAAAAGAAATGATAAGAATACGAATTTGAACACGACAATAAATGGTAGTCAATCGAGAGAAACAAGATGGTGGGATGTATGATCAAAACGACGAAGATATAGGATAACTTGGACGGCTGCGTTTATGATGCGTTGTAAAGGAAGAAGAGTGTATTTAGGTGAGTTGGAACATAGACTCAGACAGTAATCAAGTCTTGAGAAAATGAGAGAAGATATAAGAGTCATACATGAAGGAAAATCGATCAATCTACGAATTTGACGGAGGCTGCGGAGAATCAAGGTAGATGAGCGTACTTTATCTCTAACAAAAGGTTTAAGTAAAAGTCTTGTCGAAATGGAGGCCTAGGAAAACGAGATTGTCAACGATAGGAAGAGTTGTAGAATTTAATGATACGGAGGGAGGTTCTAAGCCGAGGCGTCGAGGTAGGATCCACATAATTTTAGATTTATCAAGATTCAGAGAAAGGCGAAGGGAAGAAATATGATTGGAAATTGAGACAAGACAGTCGGAAGCAGAAACACTAAGATCGTGAATACGATAAGCCGGTGCATGAGCATAGATGATAATGCCATCAGCATATTGCATAACATGGAAGTTAAATGTATGAAAAATCGAAGACAAGTTACCGAGAAGAAGAGATAAAAGCATAAGGCCTAATACTTAGCCTTGTGGAACACCGGACGGGATTGACGATAATAGTCCATAATATCACTTTATTCGACTTTCTTTTCGATGATCACCTTCCTTTAAATTATAAAATCGATTACTACCTCAGCCTTTTCGCCAATTCTTCAAAATCCATCATCCTACCCCTACAACGCATCATCAACTCCGCCGTTCGAGTACTCCAACGTCTCCACCGCTAAGACCACACATCTTACCTAACTCGCCTGGCCCACCATCCACATCTGCATCTAACTTCGCCTTCTCGATACTTTTCGTCTCATCGATGTCGGCTCTCCATCGTTCATCAACCTCCCTTTCTTAGACGGCAATCGCTCGACTTTTCAATCGCTGGGTTCTCGTATTAGGAACGTATTACTATACGTTCCTAATTACTGCAATAACTACGGTCTCTGATCCTTCCTATCTGGCGTCTTCTCGCCTGGAATCAGCTATCTTTCAACGTCCGCAGCGCTACCTCATTTAACACATTTAAATACCTGCTCCATTTTCACCTTATCGACACATGACATGGTTTTTTTGTGGTCATGTAAAATAAATCCACATTAAAATAAATCCTTTTTTACAGTAATATTCTATGTAGATATACACCACGCTATGGGTGTATATCGTTCAAGCATCGGGTCAATGTTTTAGCAAAACTGCACAAATTTTGGCCTTATTGTAATTAAAAATTGCGAACGTGCACATTTTTATTTAAAAATGTTTAATTTTGTGTTTTATATTCCACTACAAACAGAAAAATAATTACAAATATTAAAATTTTAAAAATATTTAGAGAGACATGACCATCAGCGTAATCTGTATAAGTATAATCTTTATCTATAAGAATTAAACGTTTCTTTGCTAACAGATTTCTGTTCATTATTGAACTCTATTTCTTATCGGATACATCGTATATTATTTATGAGTCAATTTATAAATATTGATTTCTATTTTAAATTTTTACTTTATATAAATGAAGTAGAAATTTTTACTTTATATAGAGGAAGTCGCCGCTTTTTCTTCAATGAAGCACTTGAAGCGACTGTGCCTAGCATGGATGGAGAATCGACACTCGCACTTCCACGGATATCTTAAATCCTGTTAGTTTAAATGATCTTGATGCGGACAATTTACTGATTACCCTAAATTAATTTGTAAACTTGTTTTTATCAGACAAAACAGCTTCTCAGCTAACGCCTTGTATTTAATAATATATTATCTCTAGGTAAATGGAAGAAGTTAAGATGTAAGATTATTAGAAATAATTGTTGGTATCCGGATCGATATGTTATAAACGTCTTATTATGAATATGATCGCCACTATACTCGTTAAGTGTCTTCTTTCGCTCTTTTCCTCTTTTTCCTTGATATACGACATTTTTCATGTTATTTTCACATGGAAATATATTAAATCTAATGAATTTATTTATCTAATAAAAGTCAAATCAAACGTTTTTGATCTACATTAATATATTTTATAATGCAAAATATTTGATGTTATATTTGGGATAAGCTGACGTGGATGCATGCTTACAATGCCGTTTGTCGAGAGTTCCCTGCCCAATTCAAAAATAAGAAACAATATTCTATAAGCGCAATGAGTACGGTTAAAATTCAAAATGCAACCAAATCAAACTTCAATGACTTTGCAGATAATTATGGCACCAATGTAGTTGCAGTCATTACGAAATGCATAAATATAGAGCATTCCAACATCGTCAATGCTATTGGTGCGGATCGACAACAATTCATTGACGGCATAGGACACTTACCTGCGAAGGGAAAAGTATGCGATCATTTTAATGACATAGGACACTTCGCTAGTGTATGCCGCAGCAAAAACCTGGATTCGTGTTTTTTTATCAGACAAAACAGCTTTTCAGCTAACACCTTGTATGTAATAATAAAATCTTATATAATTATTTATTTTATTTATCATTATTTTTAATACTATATAGTATAAATTGATTTATACTATATATTAATTAATAGCGATTATATTATAATAATTTATTACGTCATTATAATGAATTTGGCTTGTCTGCTATGCTGGGTCAAGGAATAGTAGCCGAAACCTGATAACATAGCAGTTACTCATAATGATCTCGAATCCTTATTCTTATACATCGTCTGTTATTTATTAGTCAATTCATCACAATTGACTTTTTAAATTTCAATTTTTAATTTTAACTGGATATTTATTTATCTTTATTTTTATTAATATATCGTATAACATACGTAAACTCAGTTAGCTGATTTGATTTGTTCAACTGACAAGTTATTAGTGACCGGTGGACTTTGTTTTCCCGGTAATATTATCTCTGTAAGAAATATGAAACATTGTATTCTTGATTCGACATTGTTTTTATGCTAATTTATAAGCAAGTTGAATGGATTTTATAATTATTTAATTTTATAATTATTAAATTATAATTTTTGTTTCTCTAATACTTCGTATCAATCTGCCATCACAATTTTTACAGAATAATAATAAAGACACAATGCCTGTTGAGAAATTAGCAGAAATTGGACGAATATGTTTGATTACTGATGGGTCATTAAAAAAGAATGTGTGCTGCATTGTCGATATTATTGATCCGAATCGAGCCTTGGTAGACGGTCCTGCAATGCGAAGAAGAGTAATTCGATTCAGAGCATTACATTTGACAACGTTTAAAATTAATATTCTTCGTGGGGTTAGGCACTCAGTGCTGATGAAAGCTTGGAAAGAAGTTAATCTCAGCAGGACAATTGCGGATTCAATATTTGGCCAGCGATTGAAAGCACAAATTCGAAAAGACACAAGCAATGATTTTCAAAGATTTAAGAGCAGTTATGAGAAAAGGCGTATGAATAAACGTATCGATATGCTAGCTAAGAAGCTGATGTTAAAAGACAGTTCTAAAGGACGACGGAACACTGCCAGGAAGCTTAAAAAGTACGGTGCTAAAAAGTAAACCCAGCACGGATTAAACCGGATATCTTTTTCAAAAATTCAAAAAACCTTGCCTTTTTTTCATTTATAAATTTGATCTAGCTCAATTACTTGCTCGATTGCTTGTTTCTGATTTGCCGCTCAAAGTCTCAGTCAAACTTGCATTACGACAAAGTAAAGAGTGATTTGATTTTGATAAATAATTTTTTAAAAACTTACGTTAACAAATTTAACTTCGACTTCAATTGACAACAACTATTACTTGTCAATTACTTTCGCAGTTGTCTGTATTGTCTTAATGAAGACGGCAATGTTGTCCTAATTGGCTAACTGATTTTTAATGTGAATGTTATTTTATCTTTAAGTGATCTTTAATATTTTCTACATTGAACCCAATTTATCCAAGTTAATTCCAAATCTACAACAATGGCGGAGATATATTAACCATTGATTTGATTAATGGTTAACAAGAAGAATCCCACTTTATACTACCGATTTAAAACCTTGATATGTGATTGATATGTTAACTTACCAATATTTGTCGAAACCACATGCTTAACGGTATTTACCCGTTAGATATATTTTCCCTCAGTATATGTAAAATACAGGATTCCAATTGTGCCGAGCAAAGTGAACTAGCCATAGCTGAGTGTTATCTAATCTTGATTTACCTTTGTAATAAATTGATTTTTATTCATTTATGACCATAAAGTAATCTATTATACGTAAGTCTCTGTGATTAAAATCAAGTCATTTCGAATTTGTTTATTTTGAAAATTAATAACACCTGGTAAATTAACCCACAATGAACTTATGATTAATAATTAAATAACTAAAAATTAAAAATTTAATTATATTAATTTCATTTAATTAATAATCAATCAAATAACTCATGATTGCTTATTAAAATATATTATATAATCAAATATCTAAAATAATTTATAAAAATTTGCAATTCAACAGTATCGCTTCCTTATAAATAGGCTGTTTGTTAGTTTTCCATTAGAATTTGACACTAAACTCGAACTATCTAGTAATCTATATGATGGTTTGACGTGAATATTATGAAATTTTGATTCTTGATTAAAATTTAGATTTTTTTTAAATCTAGGTTTCAATCAATTTACATTTCAGATACAAAAACCTAAAAAGACATGGCCACCGTGGATATGATGAAGAAACCCGCTGCATTGGATGAAGGAAGAAGACCTAAAATGCAGTGTATTCGAATTACCTTGTCTAGTTCCAATGTCACTAGTATAGAAAAGGTTGCCAATGCATTGCTAAGAAGTGCCAAAGCAAACAATTTAAGGATTCGTGGTCCGGTTCCACTTCCTGTAAAGATTTTGCGTATAACTACTAGGAAAACACCGTGTGGAGAAGGCAGTAAGACATGGGATCATTTTCAAATGCGGATTCACAAGCGGCTTATTGATTTATATTGCCCACAGGAACAAGTTCAAGGACTTCAATCGATTATAATCGAACCAGACGTTATCTCCGAGGTCATTGTTCGTGATGTATGAAAACTTCATTCTATTTAAAAATATTTACTAGTTGTTTGTTTCGATCTAATTGCTTAATACCCGAGTTATGTAAATGAATAGTCAGACTTCAAATTTGTAATAGTTTTGGTCAAAGTTCGCCTGCCTCTTAATTTTAATGAATAAGTGAATCTTTAAAGTAAGTGAACCTTTTATATTTAATACTTTTATAGCTGTTGATATACATTTACATTTAATATGCATATTATTATATAAAATATGAATAAAATAATACAATTACTCAAATAAGTAATATTAATACGTGAGTTTTATATCAGCTATATCACTAAACGTGCAGAATACATTCAAACTGTACACTTTGTGATCACTCTTATTATTTCAAATAAAACTTTCCTTGTGATGACAGAGTTTTTCGGTCGAAATATTGAAAATACATTTGATTTTCATTGCTTGGTGTGGCCTTCGTTTTAATAAACGATCTACTAAAAATACATTGATGCGTAATAATAAACCGGATATTGATATTATAACTAATATTTTTATAATTAAATATTTTGTTAAATTTATTATTTTATGTAATGCAATCAATAAGTTTTGTTTCAATATTTTATTTTTGATGTTGGTTTATTATTTATTTTTATTTAGATTATATTGTGATCTTAAGTATTATTTGTTTCATTTTGTACTAGTGAATTTCCACTGTTTAATTTTTTTGTTTTAACAAAAAAAAGAGTACATCTAGTTGTTTGATCTACTGCGCTGTGGTAAACATGGTTTTGGAAAGGATTATGAACACTTTGATTTGCTGCGTAGTGAACTATGTTTCGATTTTATTGTACATTTTCATAATCTTGTCCTGAGGATGACAGCAAGTTGCTATCGAAAATTTGAATCTTAATAAAAATAATAATTTCACTCTCCACTAATTAAATATAATTTAAAATAGTATTCAATTTTAAATGTATCTAAATTTCTACAATAAACAGTAGAAAATATTATAATATAATATGTTCAGTAGAAAATAAAAAAGGTTAAAGTCGACAAAAATATTCAAATGATATAATATAATTGCCCTGTGGTTTGGCTAAACAGAACAAGGTTTGGCTAAACGTGTTGACCAACATAAATATTCTGTTAAACAAAAGAACATGATCCGGCACTTATATATGGATCCAACTGATTCTTGAAAGATTTTATTATTGTTGTTTAAGGAAAGGTGTTATATTATTTATATTTTTTAAGGAATGAAAAAATAATATAAATACCCAAATAAATAATATTAATACTTGAGTTTTATATCAGCTTTTTGAATCTATTCATATTCAGATTAAAAATAAATTATCCAAGTAATAATATAACTTGAAAAATTTTTAGGTCACATATTTTCAAACATAAATAATATTAGATTATTATACAATTCTTACGGTCAAAAGTCATAACATGACTTAAAAATTATTCAAGTTATATTGATCAACAAATGATTGTCTTTATAATATCATAATGGAGGCTTGGTCTTGGCTAATGCAAATACTATCTTAAAAGGCAGCGTTCACTAATTTCTGAAGAATAGGGTTACATTGTATCTTATGCACAGATCGCTTATGAGCATTGCATAAGCGCAGTGCTAATTTTTGATTTTCCGATTAAGAAGTAATAGCCCTTTGGGTAATCTTGATATCATTAATCGTCACTGATGATGCCGCGAAACTTCATTGTCGCGTTTCCTACACTTTGCTTGATAAAATGGACTTCGATTCACGACTTTCAATCACAATGTCATTTAAAAAACTCCATAATTTTGATGCTAGTGGTCGTCTAGAAGTGACATTGTGATTGAAAGTCGTGAATAATCGAAGTCCAGTCTATCAAGCCGCGCCATTATATTATATACCATTATATAGTATATAATATATATTAAAAATATAAAATATATTTTAAAATATATTTTATATATTTAATATATTAAATATATAAATATATTAAATGTATATTTATATATGAATATATTTAATATACTTTAAATTATAAATATATTTTATTTATTTATAATTGCTTTAGCAGCTTACCAATGAAATCTAAATCCCAAAATAGCATCGTATAGAATACTTTACGCACATTATTCTTTTTGGTATTTGCTGTTTAAATGGAAATACAATTTTTATATTTGTACGATTACCACTAAATTTGCAAATTTGGTATTTCCAAATTTAAATTGTTAAAATCACAGATCATTTATTCAAATATGAAGATTTGCAGAAAATGTTTTTTACAAACTTATTGTTTTGCCAATCAGGATTTCTTAAAAGGATACTGAACCCACTCTGGGATTTTGGATCCAGCAAAGTACTTTGAAGAAAATTTCTCGACGAATTCAGGATATTGATCACATTCGATCGCTTCGCGTATACGATTCATCAAGGAATACTAAAAGAAAATACATACAATTTATTACAATTTACTGGAAATTATTTAACCATTTCCTAACGTCTATTCTTTAATCTTCATATTTTACAATCTGTTTATTCTTTATATATTCATTCTTTATTCTTTAAAAGTTTATATTAAAGGAATACAATTTAAACTTATAAATAACGTTATTATAAATTAAATTTATAATAACGTAATATATATAACTTTTAAATAAAGTTATTTAATTTTATATTAATACGACGTAATGGTTGTAATTGGTCTCACTGCTACGGTGTGTAGAGCAATAAAGGCTGAAATATGATAACATAGCAGTTTCCCAGATGACCTCTAATTTTAATCATGTTTTGTATATTTTTTATTAATCAATTCACAAAATTGAATTAAATTTTTTACTTTAAAAATATAATATAATATTGTTTATAAAATATAAACACTTATAATAATCTACACTTATAATTATATTTTTAAATTAATTAAATTAATTATAATTATATATAATTTAATTCTTTAAAATTATACAGTTTGTTTTAATGAAGAGATTTATAAAAATGCGCAATTCTTAAATTTTTTCAATTGCTATAATCTCTAAAATACCAAATTTATGCGATTTGTTAAAATTTCAGGTAATTGTTAAATCTGTATATGGAAATATGAACACTTTGATCCGCCGACTGCTTATTTCTTTATGCTTATTCCTATTCGGAGCCGTACGCCGTAATAATATTCTTCCACTGTACTCGATCCGCTTTTCTTAGGTCGTCTTCACCTTCGTTCTGCATATCCGCAGTGCTTTTCGTAACATGTTGGGTGGCTCTTTTCTGTACTTTTCGCTCGTACTTTGACTTCTTCACAGTGACCAAGCGAGATCTTTACGAGTCTCTTCCGGGGGACGCCCTAGCGGATTTTGCTTCTTGTTTTTTGGCTTATCGTGTTAAGGGTTTGGATCGGTATTTTTACAGTCGGATGCCCTTCTTGACATTGACCCTCCACTTTTTTCAGCAGGGCTTGGAACCGACCTTTGGAGGGCCGATTTCACCAACATTAATTATTATCAATATTAGTTCATTATATTTTTGTCGAATTAATTTATGTATCACTTAAGAATTTAAATTAAATGGAATTAAATGTAATACCATAAAATACATAATGCTTAGAGAAAGTGATATAATTTTATAAAATTTTATATTAATTGATATAAAATTAATAATATTATTAATTTTATATTTCTAAATATCTAGGAACTATCAGGTATAGCTGAACTACAACAAAAAGTATTTTGATATTTCGCTAGTAACTAAATAAAAATAATGTTATTAATACAACGTTATACAGTTAATTTTATCAAATAAATAAAAATGCGGTAAGCCAAACTTTGTAAACTAAATTTAAGTTTAATGCAGATATATACATGTCTTTGTACGGTCGAATGGCGACATAACTGCCTACAAATCAAAAGAGCATTCTGGCATCATTGCATAAACACAAATTCATATTAAAGTTTGAATGGGAATGATGCATACCAAATAAAATGCAATGGTTGATAACATAACTACATTGGCCAAACAAAACGTTAAGAGATCCGACAGTGCATTGATATGTCTTTTAATGAGCTGAATTGAATAATGGTTGGAGTACCGATCATATGATTGGTTCAGATGTGAGGAATTCTCAACATAGAAACGCCTGGCGTATAACTTTGTAATCTCCTTATATAAATACAGGTGTGTATAAGAGATAAAAGGGCGCAAATCCAACAATGTTTTGAGAATTCCCTTTGACACCATCCACAAATGAACAATTTATTAACACATCGAATAATTCCGAAATATAATGATAACAAAAATAGTATTGTTTTTAAACAATTTGACTAACTCGGTAAGGGCTACAGCCTTAACCACAAGTCAATTACATATACTATTATCATTCATTAAAAATGCTGATTTAAGAATTTCCAATTTTAATTAACATTTAAAATGAAAATAGATATTTAAAATACAGATCAGGATGGATATATTTTTAAAATATAACATTATATACATAATGTATATATTTAATATATTATGAAAGTCTATATTTAATGTTAAATTAGCTTCGAACAATCGCAAACTATTCAATGATATGATACGAACATATATGTCAATATAAAAGTAAAAAAATTTTAAATTATACGATATATGTAATGTATATACAATGTATTTTATAAATTATTGTATGTATTCAATAATAATTTATAATTGAATATTTTTTATTAGTCAAATATTTCGTATCAAAATTAATGTATAATCAGTAAGCGAATATATTATATGATCGTGGTAAGAATCATGTTCGAATTCCAAAAGTAAAAGGTTATGAACTTAAAGAGTTTTCTGTAAATCAAAGTCAAATAAATTTTATTTTTTTTTGTTTTCAATTTTGTTTTCAATTTATGATTTTTATTTTATCATAAGTGAATATTATTATTTGAATAGTACTATGGAAAACTGATTACTTCTTAGCTACACACTTTTACACAGATTGACTGTTTCCGATGTTTTGTGTGAACAATATTGAATGACGATCAGAGGGTCAATCCGATCTCTTTCTGATATATTTGTGTAAGCATAATTTTGATAGCTCGGAGACATTTAATGCATTTTTTATTTGCTAGATACAGGAAATTAAATATTTTAGCTACATTTACCTGGTAATAGAGATTGTGGATCGTAAGTAGCTGTGGCCCGTTTGATCCGTTTTTAAGTATATGGTGTAGCTGGGCTCGTGATAGACTTTCGCATGTTGAACAATGACAGCTGTCGTCGATTTTGCTATGGTCGTTTGCAAACGTCAGTTTATTTAGGTTCAATGGATGCTCACTATCTATCAGAGCCGTTCCAAATCGCTATCACAAGAAGACGTTGAGTTGTTTAACATTCGCTTTGTATTTAATAATCCATTAAAAACATTAGTTACTGAGAAATAATTGCTCAACTTAAAAAAGACAATGAAGTCAGAATGAAGTCAATGAAGTCAGAATCCGTAAACATAAAATGTCTGTAAATAATTTCAATTTTTAAAATATGTAAATAGAATATTTATATATTCTTATGCTCTTACATTATACTCTAATATTTTTATACTCATAGAATATTAAGTGCTTATTGCTGACATTTTTTATTTTAAATTCTATTTTTGAAATATTAAAATCGATATTGTCATCAATAATACTCAATAAAAGGATAGAGAATGTCAGTCAGTTCACGGGTCACGGATAAGGGATAACCTTCTAAGAGACAAAGACAAGATACTAAAGACAAACGATTGAATAAAATAAATTTAATTCAAATTTGATACTTGTAGATGGATTTACATAATGATGCGGTTCTCTAGATTTATTAATTCAAAATTCATGTCCTTATATCTTGATAATGTTTTGCAAATCAGTAAAATTGAACGCAGATACAACGCTTGCAATAATTACGATAATAAATTATGATGTTTTCAATAAAACAATCCATTTGTTTTATAGAACAATCACTATTAAATAGAATTCAGAGCACTCGATACTCGCACTCTATATTTAGTGCGTATTCTTGAGTCATTATTTGCAAAAGGGTCACTAATCCTACATGAATTTAGGACGACGCCAATTTATCGCAAACAAGTTAACATAATGGAACGGGTTGTCTTATCGCGAAATAGACCATATCATTCAATATCACTAGGTGTATTCGGTTGCGACATGTTGAACTGTTTGTGAATAAACTGTTCTCAAATACAGATTCGAGTATTTGAGAACTACTGTTTAGCAAGCAAGACCTTGTCTTATTGTGAGAATAAGACTTTGTCTTATTAATACAAGCAAAGTGTGGAAACTTTATCGAGACTCCAAGTATATCGTACTGTCAAATAATCATGAAACGCAGTTTTGTAATAACAAATTAAAGTTATTAATTTTAATAATTAATTCGTTTTTAATAATTATGAAGAGGTATTTTTAAATCCACTGCGCCTCTAGGCGTGGAACAGAGCAACAAAAACACAATACATAAAAAACAGAACAGTTTCCGATTTTCGCATATTATAGGCGTATGTTTTGCAGTGCATATTATACAAGTCGTTTCTTGATTTGAGAGACAGCTGAGATAAATAAGGTCAAACAAAGACGTGATAAATAGAGAAGCAGGAAGTCTTGCAAAAAAAAGACAAATGCAAGATACAGAATGTTCTCTTCTTGCCGTATTTGTCATGTGACCCGTGAACCTCTACACAAGCGAGCGCTTATCATAACAAGGAGAGCGCTATTACGACTAGTTAATAATATTATTTAATATGATAAAATAATATAAAAAAATAAATAAAATATATTTAGTTTAAATATAAATTAAATAAAATGTAGAATCATATGCGAAGAAGGTAGATATCGCGATGCTTCGTTGGTTTCAGAAACGTTTGTTTCTGTAGCATTGGCTTAATAACGAATTGAAAGTAATTAAATGGAATTATTTGCAATTATTATTTAGGTAATGAGTAGTCAAAGATCATAATAATTAATTATGATAATTAATTAACATAAGATTTTTTATACAAAAAGTAATGGGTAGGAGAAGCTTTTACCAAAATCCATGCTATGTGTAAGCCATCGCATGGATTTAAAGCCATAAAACTAAAACCATTTTAACCATTTAAAGCCATACAACTACCAAATGCCTAAATTATTTATTATATCAATTTTAATGAAGGGTAATTAATTAGTTTCTAAATTTTGTGTTATGGGTAAAATCAATACAAGCAAAATATGTGAATATTAAATCGTGTAAAATGGATATACGAAACAAAGATAACAAAAATACAAAAAAGATCAAATCAAATCAGCTATCTAATTCTACGTATTTAAATAATAATTAAATAATAAAATTAATAATTGTTTTTAGATTTTCAATAATTTAAATCAAGTTTAAAAAAATGAAATTTAAAATAAACGTCATTTTTATGAATTGACTAATAAATAACAGACGTTGTATCAGAATAAGGATTAAAGATTATCAGAAGGAACTGCTATGCTATCAGGTTCGGACCCTAATTCTTCTACCCAACATAGCAGCGGAGCCAAATACGTATTAAGGGCGTATTTCCTCTGGTGAAATTTGATTATCTAGTATCTTATTCTAATACAAAGTATATTATTTATTATCCATCATAGAAATTTTTCTAAATTTTTTTAAGATTTTTTATAATTTAAATCAAGTTAAAATAAAAAATTGAAATTTAAAATAAACGTCATTTTTATGAATTGACTAATAAATAACAGACGTTGTATCAGAATAAGAATTAGAGGTCATCAGGAGGAACTGCTATGCTATCAGGTTTTCGGCCCCTAACTCCTCTACCCAACATAGCAGCGGGGCCAAATACATGCTAATGATGTATTTCCTCTGATAAAACTATCTAGTATCTTATTCTAATACAAAGTATATTATTTATTATCCATCCATAAAAATTTGCCACTTAAGAGTTTAAATTTATTCTTTATATTATTGTGTTGATTTATATATTTTACTATTTTCTGCTTGATGTTATTTTTATAGTAACCTAGTTTAAAATATGTATCTATTAAATTATTTAAATGATTTTGAAGAAAGCCAATATCATTACATATTGTTGCAATTCTTAAAATTTCATTATTTAATGTATTATATTTTATATTATATGGTATGCATGAATGCTCATGCAAAAATATGTTTCTTGTAAATTTAAATATGTCATCTTTACGATATAAATTAATAGTAGTTTTAGTTAATGTTAATTTAATGTTCATATCTAGATATACACCTTCTTTATCATTAATATTGGTTTTGTTAAGAATAAGGCTTTCTGGATAAATGTGTTCACTAATTGAATAAAAATTATTAGAATTAAATACACATATATCATCAATGTATCGAAACATATATTTCATATATTTATATTGTTTAGATTTAGTTTTTACACAGTTATGAACAAATTCATATTCTATAAAGCTTAAAAACAAGTCAGCTATAATTGGGCTACTATTACCACCCATTGGAACACCTTTTACTTGTCTAAATATAGATGTCCCTACTTTTAAATAATTTTGATTTATCAAAATATTTAAGGATTCTATTAATTCAATTTTATCCATATATTTATATTTACTTGATGGTTTAATTTTTGTTAGATAGGCGTTTTAATTATTATAACATATATATGTATATCTTTTTCCGAATATAAGATTAATTAATTTTACTAACGCTTCTTTAATATCTACTAAATCTAGATTTGTATAAAGCGTACTAAAATCGTATGTATTTATATTTTGAAAATTTATTCCTTTTGTCTGTTCTAAAAATTCTTTTGTAGAATTAATACTGAAATAGTGTTTTATACCAGTATTAATTTCGATTACCTTGCAATATTTTTTAAAGTGTGCTTTAATTACTTTAAGTATTTTATTCATATAAACAGAAAGTGGTTTTAATGTACATTTAAAACGCACTACATATGAACCTAGGTTTTATTGGATTTTTATGTAATTTTGGATTCCAATATAATATAGGTATAGTTTTATTATCTAATTCAACCTTTATACCCTTTTTATCCATTATAGAACAGTGACTTGTAATAATTGTTTCTAAACTCAACTCACTACGTTCATATGTTGGATTTACATTTAAATCATTAGAATTAACCTCTTTCATTAGTATATCATAATAAAGCTTTTTGCATATGAAGACAAAGTTATTACTAGCTTTATCAATAGTTGTTATTATATAGTTATCCTTTAATTTAGTAAGTTCTGTATACATATCTTTATTAATTTTATCTTTCCTTTTATAATTGTTTGTTATTTTCATTTTATTTTTAATTTTATCAAATATATAATCTTTCCAAATGTTTATCTTAGATATATTCGAGCTTTCACTATTAATCAGCTTACTAAAGTAATCATTTAAGTTATTATATAACGAATTGTAAATTTTATTTTTGTCGTTGTTATTATTTAATCTATATTTATACCCTTTTGATAGCAGCTTTCTTAATTCACAATTTTCAATTAATTCTAGATTATGGGTACATATATGTTCATTTATTTTATCAAAACTAAGACTTTTACAATTGCATTCTGTTTCCATTATTGTTTCTAATATTATCGTTACATATTGATTTTAATTCTTTATTATCATTACAAATTTTTCGTCCTAAAATAAGGTATAAACTCCCTGGTAGGAGTTTATACCTTATTTATATCTGACCCTATTATTTCTTTACTTTTAGAATTATTTAAAAGTCCGACTATATTTATGTTATCTATACATTTATTAATGAAGTTTATGGTTAATGTATATTTTCTATTGTTATTATTTACATTTATTGTACGATTATAGTATTTTGTATTACAATAACTGTCTATTATACAACTTAGCCTATCATAGTCGTTAATTAATTTTTGATTTATTGAACATATGATATCTTTAGAAAAACTTCTTATATTTACATAAAGATCTTTTAGCTTATTATCACTTAAAAGTTGTTTTAATATTTCTAATTGTTCATTTATATACATATCTTTTTTAATATTTTTAACTCTATTTTTCCTATTCCTTTTATCACCATGACTTCTTGGTTTGCGTTTAACCGGATTATTATAATATAGTTGTTTATTATGTATTATACTACTTCTGCCAATTCCTTGTACCACGTCATTCAATCCTAATGGGTACATGGAATTAAGCGTTTTAATCCAAAAATCTTCTTTTTCTAATAGTTTTTGATTTAATATTGAAATGTTTTCTTCGATAATATGTTCTAAAATAAATAATTTACAGTTTTTAATATCATGTCCTATTAATCTCATATGTTTATGAAATATAGTTTGACTATTATGCTGTATATTATATATGTGTTGCCTAAACCTAGTTTTTAACATTTGATATGTTTTTCCTATATATTGCAATCCACATGTACATTGTATTAGATACACTACACCTGCGGTATTGCAGTTACAATTATTATTAATATTTAATGAAAAACATTTGTTTGTCGTATTACTTACGATACAATTATTATTATTTATAACATCACAAACTATACAATTTTTTCTGTTACATTTAAAAGATCTAAAATTGAAATCATTAGTACTTACGTATTTTTCCAATCTGGTTGAGTACATGTAACTTTTAAGTCATAATTTTTAACGTTGCTTTTTTGGTGTCGCCACCTAGTTTAGTTGACTCAGACTAAAATTACAACAGGCCATCCGTTGTAAGTTTAGTAAGAAAGATCATAAAATTAGGCAATTTAAATATATACAAAACATATCGAGTGGCATTCAGGATACGGAAAATAATAATGTCACTACAAAATTGAAGAAAATTTGAAAACATTAGGAAAGCTGACAAAGTAATTGTTTCACCTACAGCTGTTCTAGTAGGGTAAACGCAATCGAACATATCGCATCCCAAACCTACAAATACCACCAGATCTATAGCATACCTGAAGATTAGCATTTAAATGTTAAAAAATAAAAAAACTCAAGTTACCCTATGCCCATTGCATATCGCGGTTTATTCCTTGGTAAAATATCGGTACTTATTGATATCATTTCGCAAGTGGCTAACTTGTCTTCACCTCCACTTAATCCACCAATCGCGTAGCCATGTGTGTTCCGTTTGCAAACCTCTGTTAACAGTGAGATAAACATTTTTGAAATATACTGTGGCTTAGCAACGTTTAAACCCTTAGCCGAAATTGCTCTGAATTTAGCATCCAATCCTCCTTGCACAATGGGGAATAATGACTGCTCATCAGGCTTAGAATGTGCTTCAATACATCGATCAAGCCATCGAATCGACCTATTTAGATAATTAAGGTTCATTAGAAGCAACAATTAAAAGTCGTTTATTTAATTAATTAAAGATGCCATAAAGTATAAACGAGAAAATATATAAAAATATACAAATTTATATGCAAAATAAATTTGATAACAATATAAAATAATCTGATCAATTTGTATCTGTTTTAACTATCATTTCATTACTCAGTAATGAAATGATAATTTCTTTTTAAAATATATTTAAAAATTATTGTTAAATAAGTTTAATTAATACCTATTGATCAACATATCTACAACTCTTCCTCAAACATGTTGATGGGGTGTCCATGATCAAACTATTGGCTTCTGCAAAAGAGACCGATGCATGGCTCAACGCCTTTCTGGTGGCAAAATAGGGCACCATTTTCGACGACGCGGTGAGGATAGCAGTTTCCTTAAGATTGGGTCTTCTGATTAGAAATTTATGAAATTTTTTTCTCCCGATAAAAATCATTCCTATTTAA
The DNA here is from genome assembly GCA_012934845.2 of Pomphorhynchus laevis. Lineage (NCBI taxonomy): Eukaryota > Metazoa > Acanthocephala > Palaeacanthocephala > Echinorhynchida > Pomphorhynchidae > Pomphorhynchus > Pomphorhynchus laevis. The sequence goes on from WNNJ02003812.1 coordinate 118,260, forward strand.
TAAAATTAGTGCGAAAACGCCGTGAGCGTTTTGGCCACGACGCAAAATGAATAATGCATGAGGATGTGGATGAGCTAAAACATTTTCATTTGGTTGCGATCTTCAATATCAGGAGCAACCTTATGTTATTATTATTTTTTGAATTAAAAAATAACATTTTTAAATATATTCATTTATAAAATTTGTCGTTAACATTTATACAGAAGATAAAAGTCCTTTTGAGTCTGAATAGTATAGATAATATAAAATCTGGCGAATAAGTGCCATTTAATTGGCATTCATAATGTTCATAAGTGAAAATGTTTATTTTATTAATTTTACCTGTTCATGGCTTCTTCCACACGATATCCTGTCGTTTCACTGTGTACAACATCGTCCAACTGCATGATAATGTCAGCACCTACAAACACTTTTATGCCTTGATAAAGTTAAGACAAACCTATTCTGTTTTGTATCTGAATTGATCGCTCAGGGGTAAGCATTAACTTTGTATTTTCATCATGTGGATAACTAAACTCAACACCTTCTTCAGATAACTTCATTAACTTACTTAACGACACCATTTGGAAGCCTCCTGAATCCTGTCCTTGCAAAACATTTAGAATCTCAAAATATTGCAGTCGCATTCTGATTATAATGTTTTAGTAAAAGTTACGCGGAGCGTAATAGTAATATTAGTATAATATAAGATAAGCCTTATTCTTAACAAAACCAATATTAATGATAAAGGTGTATATCTAGATATGAACATTAAATTAACATTTACTAAAACTACTATTAATTTATATCGTAAAGATGACATATTTAAATTTACAATAAACATATTTTTGCATGAGCACTTATGCATACCATATAATATAAAATATAATACATTAAATAATGAAATTTTAAGGTTTGCAACCATTTGTTACGATATTGGTTTTCTTCAGAATCATTTAAATAATTTAATAAATGCATATTTTAAACTAGGTTATTATAAAAATACTATCAAACAGAAAATAGTAAAATATATAAATCAACACAATAATATTAAAAATAAATTTAAAATCATTAGCGTTAAATCTTCATGGATGAATAATAAATAATATACTTTGCATTAGAATAAGATATTATATAATCAAATTTTATCAGAGGAAATACATCATTAGCATGTATTTGGCCCCGCTGCTATGTTGGGTAGAGGAGTTAGGGGCCGAAACCTGATAGCATAGCAGTTCCTCCTGATGACCTCTAATTCTTATTCTAATACATCGTCTGTTATTTATTAGTCAATTCATAAAAATGACGTTTATTTTAAATTTTAATTTTTATTTAAACCAAAAGATTAAGATTAACAATATTCTTATGGATAATAAATAATATACTTTGTATTAGAATAAGATACTATTTCATCAGAGGAAATACGTACTTTGCACGTATTTGGCCCCGCTGCTATGCTGTGTGAGGAGTTAGGGGCCGAATTATGATAGCATAACAGTTCCTACTGATGACCTATAATCCTTGTTCTGATACGTCGTCTATTATTTATTAGTCAATCCATGAAAATTTATTAATATATTTAATTTCAATTTTTTATTTTAACTTTATACAAATTATATAAAATCTTATCAAAATTATTTATTATTTATAATTTTTATAATGATTTAATTATTATTTAGGCTCCCGCTCTCAGGTCTATCATGTTGTAAGCAAGTGCGTTCACCTCCTCGGTCTAGTACGTAGGATGTTCGTTCATCTTGATTCTGTGGGATTACGTACCCTTTACCAATGCGCAATCCTCCCACACATGCTGTATGGGTCCGTCATTGCTCACCCTCAGTTCCAGTTTTAGCTGGACGCTTACAAACGCATCTCCATCGGTACACACATTTGGCGCGATCCATACGTTCGTTACCTTACGAGGAACGCCTGCGCTGTCTTGACGTTCCCCCAGTGAAAATTTCACTAAAATTTAATGATCTGATGTTTGTTTGGAGGTACTTGACCACCCAAGGCCACTGTTGCAAGGACACGTTTGATATTGGTTTTCTTCTAAATTATTTAAATAATTTAATATATACATATTTTTAACTAGGTTACTATAAAAATACAACATTTATTGTAGATAAAATTAAAATTAGATTTTTATAAGCCTGCGATAATTCGACATCACGTCCTTCGCAGCGCGCGACATAATTTTGCCCTTTAATATACGTATAAGCTATTTTATATTTGTGATTTTAGCCTATTATTATATTAATAGAATTACATTCGCGTGACAACTTCAAGAGATTAAAGATCTTAGTCATTGATCAACAAACGACGCATGAAGACAATCAACTTTAAATTTTGTTGATTCTGACTAATTTCTTATTTTGTAATTATTTGCCCAGCCGAAAGGCGGAACGGGAAATAAAACTCTGTATTATTAAAATTATCATCATGAAATTATTACGAAATATATTTTCTTTGTTTGTATTAACTTTTTTCATGCTTCTAAATAGCGTATTAAAATTAAAGTTATTAAAAATTATTAAGCGATAATATTGTGTTACGATCATTATATTGTGATTTTAGCCTATTATTATATTAATAGAATTACATTCGTGTGCCAACTTATGTGCTAGTTTTAAAAGGCATTTTACGCACACGCGAACAGTAATAATTTATTTGACGTTTCGGATTATTTAATTTCGGGATTATTTGACTAGTCGAGATCTGTACACAGGATATACCGTGATACATTAAAAGATATCGAATATTTTTAATTCAAAATTGAAATTAATAATTTTAATAACGTTTTACCGTTAAAAGTCCATTCGGCCAATTCATAAATTGGTGCAATCCTCCAAAACTGTCAAGTAGCTGAGATCCCTAAATAATCAAACATTGTGACTCCTATCATTAGTCATTGAAATTGGTTTTACTGGTTTATGTTCAAGATGATATGTATTTCCTAAAATCATTCGATAACCAATCTTTGAAATTTGTTCAGGTGTTAGTCCTTTTATCGTTCCTTGAGTTCCTACAGGCATAAATATTGGTGTTTTTAGTGTGGCATGAGGTAGAGTAAAAGTAGCTATTCTAGCTTTTGTTCTTGAGCATTGGCGTTCAACGATAAAATTGAACATTTATTTGTCTAAACAATTGCTATTATAATTAAATATTCTGAAAAATTAATTACAGTAAATTAACAGTTTTAATAATAAAATTTTAAATTATATTTAATTTTTCATAAAGATATAATAAAGATACAATATTTTCTATTACTATGGAATATTTAAAGGGAATGTCTACTTAAGAATAAGGAAATTTAAAATTATATTACTAAACCTTGCAAACATCTTTGGAAATTATTCAATTCTGAATTAACATATAGTGAGTTGATTGTATTTGTGATAAATAATCTTAATAAATTTTATATTAATCTGATAAATTGAAATAAATGCTTAATATGTAGGAGTGGTTACCTAAATATAAAAAAGTAGCTTTTTCAATTCTGTAATTGATGAAAATTTATAGTAATGATTTAACGAAAAGTTAATCACAATTAATCATTTATATAAAGCATTGCTCTCCAATTTCTGCTTTTCCAATTCTTTCGATATTCATTAATCCATGACGTTAGCTCCTATTGAATGGGTAACTGACTATACAGGGCTAAGGATAATCATAGTTATGAACGATTATGATAGCGGGTATCAAATAAAATTCAAATGGCTTATTTGTGATAACCAAATAAAAATTTATAAATAATTAATTATATGAAAAATTATATAATTATTTTTATATTATATTATTTTTTAATTATATATTATTTTTATATAATAAAAATACATAACTTTTATGTAAAAATATCGATAATAAATAATGAAAACTTTGTATTTTCCAATACAAATAGTTGTTTTGCAGAATTAATAAAAATTATAAAAATAATGTCTTTGAATTAAAAAATGATCGAGAAAATTTAAAGATATCTATGATAAATTTTATGATTTTAATTTTTTAAGTTATAATTATACCTACATAAAAAAATTAGCATTTGGCTTTAGTTTATAAGACAAAAAATTAATCTCCAGACCAAAATTTATAAAGTTCTTTTAAATTATAAATAAATTGAAAAATTATTAACAAATGGAAAATTTGCTTCTATTATACGCATATCACGTTGTCCTTTAAACTAATGAACTTAAATGCAATTGTCAGTTATGTTATACAATATAAGCCATAATTATATGATCTTATAAAATAAACAAAATCAAGATATTGTTCTTAATTATAAATTATTATATTTAATCAATGAGTTCATTTTATAGTTGACTTCTAAATGTATTATTCTTAATTTTGATAGTGCACTTTTGTGAAAGCTTAAAACAGCATTATGGCTATGACCTGTAATAATGAAGAGTGGTCCCGCTTCATCATCGAATGCCCCTACGTCTTTCGACAACGCGATGTTGTGGCTTTGACGTGTGCTTACAGAGAAGTCAATAGAGAGTGCATGCTCGAGGTTTGAACCCCGTGCATAGAGTTTGCAATGCACACGCCTCCACCATTCGGCCACGCGGGGCTATGACCTGTAATAATATTTTTCTAAAATAAAAATGTAATTTATCAAAGTCATAAGAATTTGTTATGTATACGAATTCGGACATGACGACTTGCTCTTATACACATTGAATTTGCCCTCATTAGCGTAATAGCCAATTTGAATCTTATTTTATTGACATATTTGATGTATCCAACATTCGTGCTAACGGCAAAGGATGCCATTGCCAATGGATCTCCCTGAGTAAAGCCTTCAATGGATATAATGTGCTGATCCTCCACGATGAGTTCTGCTTCCGAGTCATACGTGTTACATATTATGTATCCCAACGTGGGACAGCAGTGCCAGATGTTCTAAAGTAGGGCTTTCCTATTGACGGTATTAAATGCATCCGAAGCATCAATTGCCAGCAAATATTTATCACTATTGCAATTAAAGTTGTCTCGTAAGAAATGAATAGCATATTCAATTCCACAGCGCTGTCCGACACAACTGTCTTAAGCCACAAACGGATTGCAAGTCTTTCTGTACGATCTTATATATAGTTTTGGATATGAGTCCCCTTGTTACATCTTCAATACTAACTAGTCTTACACCAGGATTTTTATTCAGCGGAAACATACGACTAATTTTAAATGCATCCAGCAGTTTATCACGTATTTTTTCTTTATCCAACCTTCTGGCAAACTCTTCGAGACATTCAGCCAGGTTATCAGATTCAGATCCAAAACTCGTAAACATTATATACTAGACTCGAGCGTTTACTTCTGATGGACCTGCAGCACCCTTGGTAGATGATGCAGCGCTGATTATTGAGCTGGCCTCGATTTTATCGAATACTATTGAGTGATGCGGCATTGATCCTTCAATTCGACTTTTGAGTAATACTCTTTCGTTTGTGTTGTTCGAGCTAGGATGAAGTTTTTTTATGATACTTAAAACACTCTTATCTGCGACTATATCGCTGCTACTGTGTATCCCCACAGCAGTAGTGTCACAGTTTAAGTCACAGTCAGCTCTTGATGACTGACCATTTTTGACCAAACGAGATAAACAGGGTAATAACTCTTTGAAATTGCCATCTACCCTTACTCTTGAGTTTTTCATGCAGAGTAACATTTCTTTGTATCGAGCTTGCAGGATGCGAGCTTCGTGCAACACAACTCTTATATCCCCTGAATTCCATAACGATAATTTTCGTTCTAGAGTTTGACGAACAATCTTATTTTTTGTAGTGATTTTTTAAGCATGAATTATAACAAAGAACAGTTGTAGTTTTCAACGCAATATCTTGATCATTTAACGTGTATCCAATGGCCTCGTACTTTAATGCCAGAATTTATTTTAAATCCTTAATCGCTATGCATTGAGGCAACACTAACAGATTCGGCATCCAACCAAATTACTGAACATGAAATGAGTGCAATTTTTTCAACGTCGGAGCATTAAAGCTCCATGGAAAAAGCGAAATCTCTCGAATTTTCAAGCAAATTGGATTCAGATAGAGGTAATTTATGATAAATCTACCGATACAGTGACGGAGCCGCAAATTGTTACAACTAATGTATGTTCACTCCCCGACACCCCACGTCCCGTCCTTCCTGTCTCGTTTCTCAATAACTTGCATCCATCAATTAAAATCACCTCCACCAGCCTCCACTATCCTTCCACTCATAACCTTTCCTCACATCGCTTGCCACCCGCTTTATTATCATTATCCTCTATGTCTCCCGTCGTCAAACCAAATCCCTCCAAATCATCAACTGCCAGCTCTTCTATCGTGATCTCACCTACTCACGTCAGTCGTCCTCCTTTACGGAAGCGCTTTGCTTCTCGCGATCGTTGCGTCATTGTTACTAATATCACGCCTTCCAACTCCTTATCCCCACAAGCACGTCTGGACCACGATGTTTCCGCCTTCAGATCCATCCTCTCGTCTATTGTTCCTGCGGATAAACCATTCTTTTTCAAGGACATTTCTCCTGTCGCATTCATCCGTCTAAACAAATCTTCTCAATCTAATCCTTTCCAGCCCCCTCTCCTAAAAATTGTTTTCAAGCATCGCTCTCACGCGTCTTCTGTCCTCTCTCAACGATTCAAACTCATGTCATCTTCAACCACTCGAATTTTCCCCGATCGCGCCCCTTCCGAAATCGCTCAAATCTCTTCAGCCCGCATCGAAAAACGTCGTCGCGAGGAAAACGGCGAAACTTCACTCGCCATCCGAAACATAGACGGAAATTTTCAAATTGTCCACACCCGTCCAAAAATTCGATGGCGCTCCATCTCTCCTATGTGTCTTCTCCACTAGTCTCTTTCGCCACAGCACACGGTTTCCGCCTCGGTCTCCTCAACACTAGATCTATTCTCAATAAATCCGATCTTATCCTCAACCTATTCACCAAGCAATCCATCGATCTCTTCTGCCTCACCGAATCCTGGCACTCAGATTCCGACGACCTTTCCATTCGCCGTCTGCTCTCTGCCGGTTGCTCCCTAGTCGAATCCGCCCGCCCCCTCAGCTCATGCCCTTCTAAATCCTCTAATCATGGCGGCATCGTCGCATTCGCGCGTCACCCAGCGTCTCTTCGCAAAATCAATCCCCCTTTCAGTCCTTGCTCTTTTGAATTGCTCACTTGTCGTTATTCTAACCCGATCACTCTAGATCTCGCCATTGTATACCGTCCTGGTTCATCAGCTCCTACAGCCTTATTTTTTACCGAACTCGCTGACCTCCTTTCTCATTGTTCTTTGTCCTCAATCCCTTCACTCGTTCTAGGCGACTTCAATATCCGCCTAGACCGCCCCTCTTCCACAGATTCCATCCGCTTCATCAACATTCTATCCAACTACAATTACAAACTAATCTCCACTGCCCCCACACATATACTTGGCGGGGCACTCGACATCATCGCTGTCCCCGATCATTTTGCTGCCCACACCTCACTGTCCATCTCTGATCCTGGTCTATCCGATCACTTTCTTATCACCCTTGATCTCGCTCGCAACCACACCCCTCCTCACACACCTACAATCCTACGTCGCCCTTGGAGAAATCTTGACCTTTCCCTTCTCCGCTCTGCCTTACTCAAATCGTCTCTATCATTACCCACAATAACATATTCATCTCCTCACGATCTCGCCTTTCTTTTCGACTCTGAACTCACATCCACTCTCGATATTCTCTTGCCCTTCAAGTCTCACCCACACCGTCGCTTGCACCGTGCCCCATGGTTTGACATCCAATGCCTACTCTCAAAGCGTCGACTCCGCCATGCTTTTCGAGTCTATCACCGCTCTCTCAGACGCGATTTCCGCTCGATCACTCCGTCTTTCCGTGATTCCTATCTTGCTCTTCGCCGGTCTCATCTCAACCTACTACGTACCAAATGCAACTCCTTCTGGCAGCATAAAATAATCACTTCATTCAACTCTAAGACTCTCTGGCATACTTTTAACTCAATCCTGGCTCGTTCCTCTACGCCTTGCAACATCAATGCTAATGATTATTCGTCATTTCTCCAGACTAAAGTATCCACGCTGCTCTCTCACACCCCGGTCTCCATCCTATTCCACTCTGCCCAGTCTACTCTCATCCTTCCCGAACTCTTTCATCTTCTCCCTGTATCACCTACAGAAGTATCATCTGTCCTCATGTCCTTGCCCAACAAAACCTCACCTGCCGATCCCCTGCCTACCCACATATTAAAATCTATATGCTCATCGATATCCCCATTTCTCACAACCTTGTTTAACTCGTCCATCCGCAGTCGTATCTTCCCTTCACACTGGAAATCCGCAATCGTTCGTCCCCTCCTTAAGAAACAATCGCTCGACCCTCCCTTCCTTCTAGCTATCGCCCCATTTCACTACTCCCTACTCTTTCTAAGCTCTTAGAACGCCTCATCTTAATACAAATCAACGCTTATCTCTCCTCATCCAATCTGTACCCTCCTTTCCAATCCGCTTTCCGCTCTAATCACTCGACAGAAATCGCATGCATAAAAGTGTACAACGACTTACTCATTTCTCGAGACAAGGCTCTATATAGTGTTCTCATCTCCCTGGACCTCTCCTCCGCATTCGACATTGTCGACCACTCCGTCCTCCTTTCTCGCCTTCGTTATGATTACGGCTTTTCTTCCTCCTCCGTAGCTTGGTTCGCCTCATATCTATCCGACCGTTCCTTTCGCGTCTGTTCTAATTCATCATCCTCCCCTCCCATCCCTATTTTTTGCGGGGTTCCACAAGGTTCAGTCCTAGGTCCCCTGCTTTTCTCTCTTTTGCTTGGCGATCTCTCTCCATTTATCAAACCTTACTCCTTTAACGTCATGCAATACGCCGATGACATTCTAATCTATGCTCATGCACCCGCACATCGCATACACGATATCGCCATTTCTGCCTCCAACTGTCTCTCTTCTATCTACAAGCGTCTCTCCAATCTCCATCTCGTTCTAAACGCCGAAAAGTCCAAAATAATGTGGATCCTTCCCCGTAAACCAAGCATATCTCCTCCCATTGTATCTTTTGCCTCATCGATCATCCCTGTAGTCCACAATCTCACTTTCTTAGGCTTCCATTTCGATGATCACCTTTCCCTTAAACCCTTCGTCCGTGACAAGGTCCGCTCGTCTAACTTAATTCTTCGTGACATCCGCCGTATCCGCCCCCTTATCGACTTCCGTTCTTGTATGTCTCTTCTTTCATCGCTTCTTTTCACTAAAATCGATTACTGCCTTAGCCTTTTCGCCAATTCTCCAAAATCCATCATCCTACCCCTACAACGAATAATCAACACCGCCGTTCGAGTGCTCTTTCGCCTCCGTCGCTTCGACCACACATCCACATATTTTGCCCAACTCTCCTGGCCCACCATCCACATCCGCATCAAACTCCGCCTTCTTCTCGTTACTTTTCGTCTCATCGCTGTCGGCTCCCCATCGTTCATCAACCTTCCTTTCTTAGACGATACTCGCCCCACCTCGCTATCGCTTCGTTCCTGTCATACCCTCTTACTCCACGTTCCTAATTACTCCAACAACTACGGTCTCCGATCCTTCCTCGTCGCCGCCTCACTCGCCTGGAATCAACTCCCTCTCGACGTCCGCCGCGCTCCCTCTTTTATCACATTCAAACACCTCCTCCGTTCACACCTTCTCGACGCCTGATTCACAGTTTTGTTTTTGTTGTGGTCATGTAAGCGTGCGCTGGCACGCATTTGCCACGTTAAAATAAATCTTTTTTTTTAATTTCCTTGTTAAAGACGATAATTTCACCGAAAAAAAAGGTAAGTGATGTTTTCGTGTCTGACTCTGGTGACTCGGGGGAGCTTCCCCCTGTTCCAAAAATGAAAAATTTATTACTTATCGCTGGTATTAAATCTGTTGAACGTCATCTACTGTTCAATACATTTCTTCGCGACTTTATTAACAATTTCCCAGGTCGCATACTGTTTAACTCAGTTAAGACTGGCGATAATTTACTAAGAATTTCTTTTGCATCCGCTGATATAGCAAAACAATATATGGACTTTTTTACAAAGAATCTGTCGCATCTTGGAACATTCAATTTTAAACCTATACAAGCTACTATTAAAATTACAAACTTTCCGCTTTTTCCCGATGATTCAAATATAAATTGCCTTATGAAAACGTATAAACTTTCCTCAGTCCGACAGTTAAAGTCTAAATTTGGCGACCCACTGCCGGTCGCATTTGCGAACACTGACCGTGATACTGGTGAGGTCATTTGTAGGACTTTAGCTAATCCTTTTATTGGATTTAATCTAAAATGTTCGCTGATCAGCGAAAACCTTTTTACTTATCCACATTGCAATAAGTGTCATAAGTGGGGGCATTGGGCCTCCACTTGTAAGTTACCTCAACTGTGTGGCATATGCAGCAGTGGTTCCTGCTCTGCCCTGGCTAATAATTCCAAATGCTCAGCCAACCCACTCTGTAACAACTGCGGATTGGGCATCCGTCTTGGTCCCGCAAGTGCCAGCATTTTACTAAATACAAGAATAAATATGTTCCTTCGTCTGCTGCTACTAAGACCTCTTTTTCTGACGCAGCCAAGACAATTCCTCCTGACAGAATGTCTAATGCGGACATTTTGTACCTAATAGAAAACTCTAAGAAAATGATACTTATGCAAATGGAGAACTTAATTAAACCGCTGGTTAACTCTTTGGTACAAAACCCTACTGTTAGTCATGAAAAGTACTACCCCAAATCCAAAAAAAGGGGTGGCTCTGCTCAACCGATCCCACCGAATAAGGTAGGAAAACTTCTTAAAGCCAGAAATACAAGCTCCACCCCGGGAAATGAAGATATTGCCCAGGGGGCACCGGCCGATGTCGGGGCTAGTGGTGGGAAGGGAAACCTTTCCACACCTAGCTCTGTCTAGGTCGACAGCCCCCGTCTAACTGATCTGTCACATGGTGAGTAAGCCCGAGCCTTTTTCACTGAATATTCTTCAGTGGAATTCGGGAGGTGCTTCTGCCCTTAGGCTTATATCTGGTTGAGACGCAGATGTTATAGTCCGTCAGGAGACGCGGTCTATCCGTCTCCCCCAGGACATTACTCGATTTATCCCTAAGCACATTTATACCCACTATACTCCGTATATAACCCCGCCTCACTCCTCTTCATCTCAAGGACTCTTGACCTTAGTTAAATGCTCTTTAAGGTCTTCCCTCATTCTAAACTTCTCGTGTCCAGCCCTGTCTTGTTTGGTAGTTTCACTCGTCAAGAACGGTAAACGCCTCAGTCTAGCCAACGTCTATATTCGTCCAGGAGAGATTCATAAAAACCGTGACCTCCTGGATGGGATAATTGATGGCGGCTACGACATGGTACTAGGTGACTTCAACGACAGAACTGGTCGTTGGATTAAGGCAGCACTCCGCAGAGCCAAGAACGGTTATCTTATTCATAAACCACCGTACCCCACCTTTCATTGCACATCAACAAATTCTCTCCTCGACTTACTATTGCTCCACGAGAAGTGGTTGCTTAAACCCTTCTGCACGGAGCAATCGCGGCAACATCTGTCCACCTCTCATGACCTGATTCGTTGGCGGATAGAGGAGGATTCGCTACTTCGGAGAAGATTCCACTTTGACCCCATCAGAGTGGCTTTCTTCCAGGCAGCTATCCAACGCTTCCCCCGAATTGGCAATGAGAGTTTAACCAAATTTAATTCCTATCTCTCTTCGCAAGCCACCGCGATTTTATCGACTACCTATAAAGGTCGCATTTTCAGTCCCACTCCGACAAAACTCAAGGCTCTAGCTAAACTATTGCATCTCCCTGGTCTCTCTTCTTCTGCCAGACAAACACTCTCGACTGAATACTGGCGGACCAGATACCGGTTCCAGCTGAGTAAGGATAGGACGAGTATCGCTCGTCTTAACCCTTCTCAGTCTTCCTTTTGGAAGATTTTCAAGAAGAAGTTTGTTTGTTGGAGGGATAAGGCTGCCGGGTAGATCGGTAGTATAGGCCTTGGAAAAGTTTTAGAGGAGTCACTATCCCTACACAATTATGGAGCCACTCAATCACCGCAACCAATCCCGCCTTGGGGTGACTTAATGAGTAGAGATATATCTGTTCCAGATATTCTTAATGCCTGGGGACCTCTTCCGGGCACCTCCAAAGCCGTCGCTCCACTCTCTTCACGTGTCTGTCAGCTTTTGACAGCCGATCAAAGAAGGGAGGTGGCTGTCACAATGCTTTCAGTCACCCCATCCGATGTGGCTGGTATCAATATTAGTCGAAGAATTTTTTTACCTAAAAAATATCCGGTCTCATGTCCTAAAGACCTGCGGCCCATTTTGATTCAAAATTCCCTCGTATCGATCTACGAAAAAGCGCTTGCGCATAGAATCCGCGATCATTTAAGTAGGCGAAATTTAATCCCACCTGGTTTCCATGGGTTCGTCAAAGGTCGCTCGGTCCATTCAGCAGTAGGTGAAGTGCATCAGTTTTGTCGGGAGAATAGCCATCAACTTGCTGTGGCTGTTTTCCTTGACTTTTCTGCTGCATTTGACCGCATCTCCATTCCTTTTGTTATTTCTTCTCTCAGGTCCCTCCGGTTGCCTGCGAGAATTGTTAACAGGGTGGAGATACTGCTGTACACCAAGCGATTTCACTATGATGATGACCCTGATGCGAGTCAGTTCTACCCTATTACAGGTGTGCCTCAAGGTTCCACTCTTTCTCCTATATTGTATCTTGCTGCTTCCATAAATCTCTTCAAAATATTTAAACAACGCGATCAACGTCTAGTGGTGTACGCTGATGACACCACAGCCCTGTTTTCTGGACGCAGGTGTAAGGACGTAGTCTCTAACATCAGCCATTTCTTTTTAAGATTAAAAGACCAGTTGCCCAGGTCCAATCTTGTTTTAAACTCCGCCAAATCGCAGGTGGTTGTCTTTCATGGCTCCCCTGCGACGAAGCAAAAGCTTAAGAGACTAGCACTCTCTGCTCTAGCCTCCTTATTTGCCTCTGAACCACTTCCTATCTTCACAAGTCAAGTAAAATACCTGGGGTTCACCGTTTCGGTGACCTGGATAGACTAAAACGTATCCTGAAGAGAGCTAGTTGGGCTCTGAAACGGGCCCGGCATCTGTCGTTGAATGGGAAAACTCAGGTGCGCCTATGGGGCACCTGGGCTATCTCGGGATTAGTCTTCTTCTCTAGAGGACGTCCCCCAGAGCAAAGACTAAGGTTTCTTAAGCTCCTCGTCTCCCGCTTACCCAACATTGTTCGCGCCGACTGGACTCTTCGGGGGGGGTGAAAGACCCCGGGTGGTTTAGTCGGAAAGCAACGTGCTGGATCGGTTGGAGGGCTCAGATCCCTTTGGATTTGGGGTCCGCCATGAATGGTTGAAGAAGATATAAGAGGTTAAACAATGAACTTCGGGCCAAAGTCCGTTGAAAGTTTTGGTGACTTTATTTATTACTTATCTGACTCTATTGTCTCTTTTTAATTACAGCCTGTATTTTCTTTAATAAAATCTTTATTATTATAGATTCGGCATCCAATTTTTCACTTCATCATAAGCTGATTGCACTATTGTATGTACAATAGTGCAATAATATTTTTTTTAATAATTACTATTAATAATAAAATAATTGTTTAATAATATTTTTTTAAAAACTTTGAATATAAAAAATAAGATTAACTTAGTGTTAGTCCGTACATTCCCTCTCGAACTTATCGGGGCTCGGAGGCATGCGGATGAAGCATATCCCACTTCTTTAATATTATGTCGATGTAGCTCACAAGGCACTTTATTTTGCTGTAGCGATTGATTTTATTAAAGATCGAACGCGGTCTCAAAGTCCACCTGACGATGATAAGATAAACGGTACGAACAAACCTTATTCGACTGTTGTTACTCTTTCTTCGTATTTCGAAATATTCCTATTCTCGTTGCACTCGAACGAGGACGAGAGGGCTCGGTTGGAAAACGATTGAGCAAAAATGGAAAAGACACTGACTATCAAGAATGTCCGTTCATATCGTGTGCCGTTGAGTTCTGTCTTTACAACATCTAGCCTTGCTTCATAGTTTCTCGAAGTGTTTGACAATAATAATATTATTATCATAATAATATTATTATTTATTTTATTTATTTATTTATTCAATTACAAGACTGTAGTCGTAGGGCTGTTTTGTCTGATAACATGAAAAAAAGAAAAAAAAAATTAAAAAGAAAAAAAATTCAACATTCCCTCCAAGGATAACGATCCGGAAGAGAGTGTGAGTTTGTCTCGCACAGCCATTGCGCCATCCTCCGCATGAACTGCTGTCTACTCTAAATAGCGACCATATCCTCCGGAAGTAAGTTCCACATCATCAGCGCCCAGTGCGATAGGCGACTGATTCTAGACAGCTTCCCATGGTGCAGCGTTTTCACAGTCAAAGAGTGGCCCCGATTCGTATCACGTTTGTTCCGCTGGATACAGTTTGCCGGCCACCCATCACGTCCGAGTAACATATCTCTAAAGCATAAGATGTCGCTACACACTATCGCAGACCGAACCGACGGTATGCCTATCTCTCGCAAGCGATCCCTATAAGAATAACTACTCAGAAGACGACAGCACCTCGTCAACCTGCGAAGAACATTTTCTAAGTCATTCAGCTCGCCTCGCGTGCACGGAAATGTTGCTGGTGTACAGTATAAAATAATGGGCCTAATTATTGAGTTGTACATCACTTTAAGACAAAACACAGATGGGTAACGAAAGTGCCTACGAAGCACATAGCTCAATTGTATGGTCGACTGAATAATTCTGTCTGTGTTTGGACGACTCTTTAACGATTCGTGCACAAGTACCCCTAAGTCTCTAGTGCACTGTACCTGCTCAATAGGCTCACCACCTAAACTATACATAAAAGAAAATTTCTCTACTCCTAAGTGCATGTGACTGCACTTCGAGGTATTCAAAAGCAAGCCCGTCGTCCTGCTCCATATGCTTATAGTGTCGAGGTCATCTTGAAGCTCCAAACAGTTATCATATGAACGAACACATTTCCATAACTTCAGGTCATCCGCAAACGCTAGTAAATCACATTCTAATCTTACAAGTAGATCCTGAAGAAAAATATTGAATAACAAGGGTCTCAGGACCTATGCCTGAGGAACACTTGCGTAAGTATTTCGTGGAGGAGAAAGGCTACTTCCTAACCTAACTTGATATGATCAACGTTTCAGGAACGACTCGATCCAACGAACTACACTCGGATCAATCCCGTATTGAGCCAACAGTAAGAGCAAAAGATCGTGCGGTCCTCGGTCGAACGCCCTACTAAAGTCAATGTAAATTACATCAACCATATCCCCGTTTGCAACTATGTCTGTCCAACTTTCACGTGCCGTAATTAGATTGCTAAGGCAGGACCTGCCGGTACGAAAGCCATGCTGAGATGGGTGTAGTAGCTTACTTCTTTCCATGTGAGTGGTAATGTATTTATGCACAAACCTCTCGAGGCATTTGCATACAATACTCGTCAGTCATACTGCACGATAATTGAACAGATCGTCTCTGCTACCTTTTTATGAATGGGGATGACGTAAGATTGTCTCCAGTGATCAGGGATGCGCGAAGTATGTATCGAAATGTTAAACATCTCTGATAGTGGCGATGCTAATAGATCATGGAGATTCCGTAGGATATAGGGGTGTATACCGTCTGGGCTGGGCGAAGTATATGGTGACAATCCGTGCAGTTCCCGCGAAATCTCAGATTGGTGAACAAGCGGCATATACGACGTGAATGCCTCAGGAGTGTGCACTATATGGAAGCCTTTAGACGGCGTGGAACAATCAAGTTCAAACGCTGTCGCTAGCACACTCACGATTTCATCAGGTTCTCGTACAATTCTGCCCCCATGATTTAACACTGATTGATTAAGCATTTTTTATTTTGATTCACATACCGCCAGAATGGTTTGGAAGAAGTTCGATATGATGATATTATTCCAGCTTCATACCTTTGTCTATTTATTTTCTTTATAGAGCTGAAACGACGACGATATTGAAGATATTCTGACCGAAGACCCTGAATTTTCAGAGATGACTTAAATAATTTATTTCGCATCTTCAAAATGTCAAGTAACTCATGATAAAACCACGGAGGTTTAAGTTTCGAAGAGGATTGTACGGTTTTCAATGGGGATACGCAATCCGTAAGATAGTTGAGAGAAACAGACAAAGTTTTCCAATCATCGATATCACTGACAACACTGTTGTGAAGACCCAATCGTACTGTAAGCTTACGGAGTGCATCCGTATCCATCTTATTCCATTTGGGTTTGAAGTACTTAACTGCGTTAGGTGGGGCTTCGGCACAGAAACCAGTAAAAAACTTAATGACAAGATGGTCACTGAGTCCAATGGGAGGGTCATATTGAACTTCACGTATGTCAAGAAATGTTTTACTGAAAACTAAATCCATTAACGAGGAGCTATTTCCCATAAACCTAGTTGACTGAGTGACTTGTTGTATAAGAACTAAATCGCCCACAAGAAAATTCCATAAGTCGACATCCATATGACTTACACCGCGAGGACATTCGAAAGGGGAGCTCCCAGTTAGGTTCGGAATATTAAAGTCACCAAGAAGGATGAAATTGGACGGTTTCGACACTTTCGTGAAATAACTGATCATGTCATGTTTCAAGCAGCAAGTGCGCGGAGTACGATAGCAAACGCAAATCGACATTGTCGTATCACCCGATTTCACTGTTAAAGAGAGCGACTCCAATAGATCATCATCTCGATATGACATGACGTTGGTCACAATCATTTTGTTGTCTACATAGATCGCAACCCCACCACCACGGCGGGTGTTTCCTCGGTCAGTTCTTAATAGTGAGAAGCCCGGGATGTTAACACAATTGCCATCAATACCACTGTGCAGCCAGGTCTCAGTGAGTGCGAAAATAGACACGTCGCTGTTTGATAAATAAAAGTTGATCTCATCAAATTTAGAGACTAAGTTTCGAACGTTGGAACATGCAATCCTGATAGGATGACTACCGTAATTCACCGGACTTTTCGATAAGATGGTACGAAATGAAACCAAGTCTCCTAAAGCTCCCTTCGTTGAGTTTTTATAGTTAACTTCTCCCACCGTACAAATGGTCGGCGTCGAACCACTCGAAAATTTCGGATACATAAATCCTCTTCACCTAATTGACGCCTGTTATATAGTTCCTTCATAGCAAGAGACAATTGACGGCGATCCTCGATCGAAAGGTCCTTGAAGATGCGCATAGACGTACCCGCTAATCTGTAAGCTCTATTAAGAATGGAAGCGGCTTGATTAGAAGACGCACAAACTAATCTTAGTAATCTAGTCTTACCATTTCCGTTTCTTTTGCCGATTCTGTTAAGGGCCAAGACCTGTAGAGATTCTGCCAAACCTTCCTCACCCACAACGAAAACGCCGGATAGGATCTGCCGCACTGAGCCAACATCATCATTAATACGATTTTGAGCACTGTCGGATTGGGACTCATAAACGTTGGCAAAGATCACACATTTGGATCTATCTATAACAGATCTTTTATCTCGTATGTTACTCGAACGTGGGGTCCGGATAGATTGCTGCTCCAGACGAGTTGCCGCAGGAGAGGCTCCAGGATGAGTTGCCGAAATTGGGACGATCTTCTTTGTAGTGCATTGATCTATTGTTGCATGGTCTGTTTGTGATCCTCGATCAGAAATTCTATTTATCTTGCAAGCTCTGCTACCGATAGTTAGTGAAGGAATTTGTTTTAAAGTAGGTACCGATGGTACACGAGGCTGGTACTGCTCATTTCCATCTGGTTCAATACTGCATTTCGTAGCTCCGCAAATTTCGCTTTGCATTGCATAACTCTTGAATTGGTTTATTCGACTCACCGAACTCCGCAAATCAGCAGTAGTGACGTCAAGCGTGTCAGGGTGGGAGATATATTGGGACCATGATGCTGTGACTATGCTCCATCATCCATGTGCAGCTGAAGGAGTTAGGAGAAGTCGTTTCCGTTCTGTGATAAGAAGGATCGTTTGATTTTATTGTATCGTCTGAGTCACTGACAGCATTGACCATCAACTGTGATTCTACTTTTTCCTTCAGCCCGTCGCCAGTATCAAATACTTGACAGGTATTCAACTCCCCAGAAATAAGCACGGACCGAGATGGCCTCTTGTCTGGCTTGGCACAAAGAACCCTCTCAACAGCCTGGACACAAAAACTTGTGGCACTACTCGCGTTTTCTTGTTCGTCAGAACAGATTCGTCTATACAAACCATTTACATTCTCAGTTAGCTTGTTTATTTGAGAGTTTAGACGGTCAAGAGCTTCACTTGTACAAATTCCGCACAGGAAATTTTTGTCCTTCACGGATTTATCATCAAAAGTATGAATGACAACCGTCCAACAGCCACACGCACTGTTACTACAAGCAACTTGCGATTCAAAATGCCGTGGCATCTGTTCTAGTTCAGGATTGAAGGGTTCAACAAGTTTGCATTTTACTGCCCTGTGCCTTGTTATACTGCTTTTACTTGTTTTACTCTTTTTACTGCCTTGTTTTATCATTTTCGCTATTGTTTCTGAATTGGATAACAATTTATTAATTCTTCTAAGCTCGGTTTAAATTTGTATTGTGTTTACTTTAGATTGTATATATTAACTTGTATGTTTATTAGAAATCAATTTTTTAAGGTATAAAGAATATGTTCGAAAGGGTGAAGTGTTCTTTAATACATTACTGTATTAAAGCAAGATTTAAAAATTATTCACGAATGGAGTATTCGGACAGGAGCAATAATAAATGTAGATAAATGTGTTCATTTACGTTTTGGTCGGAGTGACATACATGCTGATTACATGTTAGGCGATAACATTGTATCTAGAGCGAATCACACACATGACCTTGGCACAATTGTTCAGTCTTCTCTCAAGGCTCGTATGAACACAGACAGAATATGTTCGAAAGGGTAAAGTGTTCGTTACTTATTGAAGAATTGCTTCAAATATTTGCCAGTAGAATGTTTTAAGCTACTGTATAACGCATTGACCATCAACTGTACAGCATTGAAATTTTTTTAATTAGTATTTTTTAATTAATTTATTCACAAAATGCATAACAAATTGAAGGCTCATAAAAATAAAACATACAGAATCACAGGTAAAATATCATACTGCCTCGTCTTAGCTACCTCCGATTAGCGCCAGCCATAAGCGGGCTTCTCAAATCTTCCTACTCTGCACCCGACTCGCTGGTATGAGATTCCATACCAACGAGTCGCAATGCTTGTCATTTCCTAATGCAGAGTTTATTCAGTCTTGATCATTTCCACTTATTCTTGCCTTATCAACCTTGAATCTCATTTTATCTATCACTTCTAATCCATACATACCTAACCATAACACATCTTCAGTGGTAAGGATCATCATTTCAATGATTCACTTACAACCTTGCGATTAGGTAGAGATAATTATAAATTTGTTGATTCTATAGTATACTTCTGCAATATATAAGGAATATAGTATATAAGTATGTAAGTATAAGTATATAAATATAGTAAGTGCACAAGTACATCCACTTAAAAATAGTATATATTTAATATATATTATTAATACACAAGACAAAGCCCGTAGGCTGTTTAGTCTGCTCATATAGAAAGATAGACAAACAAAAAAACAAAAAAGAAAAAAAACTAGGTTAAATTGTTGAAATTATCGTTGATCTGACGGGTATGCCATTCGGATAGTTTGCTGATCAGGATGTCGTATCCATTCTAATAATTTTCGTTTGAATATATCAATGTCATGGATATATATATATATATATATATATATATATATATATATATATATATATATATATATATATATATATATATATATATATATATATTAAAAAGTCCGTTAACATGTTCCACACGCTAACAGCTCAACGCGAAATACGATATATTCGAGAGCACCTTTTATGATATTGAGTTTTAAGATACAAACTATGTCCCAGCTGACAGGCACGATGATTCAAGTTTACACAATTTATTGGGTATCTGTCATAGTCCTTTAACGACCTTATACAAAAAAAATTTGGTTTCTGATAAACATACAAGATTAATATACACAAGATCTAATATACATACAAGGACTTCTATACAAAAAGTTACAAACATCTTACAACGACAACCATCGACGACAACCATCGACGACAACCATCGTTTATGGGAGGACGTAAGAAAACAACTAAGACCGACACCAACTATGGACAACTGCAAGTACAATGCTCAATACACGACTGCAGTATCTGGACAACAATCACCTGCGACAAGAATAAGGCTAAAGAAGACTTTGTATGTGGTTTTTGTGCCAACAAACTAATCTGCAACCTTTCCAATAAGCACATATCAACATCCAACACGTCAACTCAAACTACCCCGTCGTTTCTAATGTCCTTTCTCCACTCACCGACCCTGTCACCATATACACTTCCCATTCCATGTCATCTTCACTCCCCGACACCCCACGTCCCGTCCTTCCCGTCTCGTTTCTCAATACCTTGCATCCATCAATCAAAATCACCTCCACCAACCTCCACTATCCTTCCACTCATAACCTTTCCTCACATCGCTTGCCACCCTCTTTATTATCATTATCCTCTATGTCTCCCGTCGTCAAACCAAATCCCTCCAAATCATCAACTGCCAGCTCTTCTATCGTGATCTCACCTACTCACGTCAGTCGTCCTCCTTTACGGAAGCGCTTTGCTTCTCGCGATCGTTGCGTCATTGTCACTAATATCACGCCTTCTAACTCCTTATCTCCACAAGCACGTCTAGACCACGATGTTTCCGCCTTCAGATCCATCCTCTCGTCTATTGTTCCTGCGGATAAACCATTCTTTTTCAAGGACATTTCTCCTGTCGTATTCATCAGTCTAAACAAATCTTCTCAATCTAATCCTTCCCAGCCCCTCTCCTAAAAATTGATTTCAAGCATCGCTCTCACGCGTCTTCTGTCCTCTCTCAACGATTCAAACTCATGTCATCTTCAACCACTCGAATTTTCCCCGATCGCGCCCCTTCTGAAATCGCTCAAATCTCTTCAGCCCGCATCGAAAAACGCCGTCGCGAGGAAAACGGCGAAACATCACTCTCCATCCGAAACATAGACGGAAATTTTCAAGTTGTCCACACCCGTCCAAAAATTCGATGGCGCTCCATCTCTCCTATGTGTCTTCTCCACTAGACTCTTTCGCCACAACACACGGTTTCCGCCTCGGTCTCCTCAACACTAGATATATTCTCAATAAATCCGATCATATCCTCAACCTATTCACCAATCAATCCATCGATCTCTTCTGCCTCACCGAATCCTGGCACTTAGATTCCGACGACCTTTCCATTCGCCGTCTGCTCTCTACCGGTTGCTCCCTAGTCGAATCCGCCCGCCCCCTCAGCTCATGCCCTTCTAAATTCCTCTAATCATAGCGGCATCGTCGCATTCGCGCGTCACCCCGCGTCTTTTCTCAAAATCAATCCCCCTTTCAGTCCTTGCTCTTTTGAATTGCTCACTTGTCGTTATTCTAACCCGATCACTCTAGATCTCGCCATTGTATACTGTCCTGGTTCATCAGCTCCTACAGCCTTATTTTTTCCAAACTCGATGACCTTCTGTCCCCCTGTTCTTTGTCCTCAATCTCTTCAATCGTTTTTGGCGACTTCAACATCCGCCTAGACCGCCCCTATTCCACGGATTCCATCAGGTTCATCAACATTCTATCCAACTACAATTACAAACTAATCTCCACTGCCCCACACATATACTTGGTGGGGCACTCGACATCATCGCTGTCCCCGATCATTTTGCTGCCTACACCTTACTGTCCATCTCTGATCCTGGTCTATCCGATCACTTTCTTATCACCCTTGATCTCACTCACAACCACACCCCTCCTCACACACCTACAATCCTACGTCGCCCTTGGAGAAATCTTGACCTCTCCCTTCTCCGCTCTGCCTTACTCAAATCATCTCTATCATTACCAACAATAACATATTCATCTCCTCACGATCTCGACTTTCTTTTCGACTCTGAACTCACATCCACTTTCGATATTCTCTTGCCCCTCAAGCCTCACCAACACCGTCGCTTGCACCGTGCCCCATGATTTGACATCCAATGCCTACTATCAAAGCGTCGACTCCGCCATGCTTTTCGAATCTATCACCGCTCTCTCAGACGCGATTTCCGCTCGATCACTCCGTCTTTCCGTGATTCCTATCTTGCTCTTCGCCGGTCTCATCTCCACCTACTACGTACCAAATGCAACTCCTTCTGGCAGCATAAAATCATCACTTCATTAGACTCTAAGACTCTTTGGCATACTTTTAACTCAATCCATGCTCGTTCCTCTTCCCCGTGCAACATCAATGCCAATGATTATTCGTCATTTCTTCAGACTAAAGTATCCACGTTGCTCTCTCACACCCCGGTCTCCATCCTATCCCACTCTTCCCAGTCTAATCTCATCCTTCCGGAACTCTTTCATCTACTCCCTGTCTCACCTACAGAAGTATCATCTGTCTTCATGTCCTTGCCCAACAAAACCTCACCTTCCGATCTCCTGCCTACTCACATATTAAAATCTATATGCTCATCGATATCCCCATTTCTCACAACCTTGTTTAACTCGTCCATCCGCAGTCGTATCATCCCTTCACACTGGAAATCCGCAATCGTTCGTCCCCTCCTAAAGAAGCAATCGCTCGACCCCTCCCTTCCTTCTAGCTATCGCCCCATTTCACTACTCCCTACTCTTTCTAAGCTCTTAGAACGCCTCATCTTAATACAAATCAACGCTTATCTCTCCTCATCCAATCTGTACCCTCCTTTCCAATCCGCTTTCCGCTCTAATCACTCGACAGAAATCGCATGCATAAAAGTGTACAACGACTTACTCATTTCTCGAGACAAGGCTCTATATAGTGTTCTCATCTCCCTGGACCTCTCCTCCGCATTCGACATTGTCGACCACTCCGTCCTCCTTTCTCGCCTTCGTTATGATTACGGCTTTTCTTCCTCCTCCGTAGCTTGGTTCGCCTCATATCTATCCGACCGTTCCTTTCGCGTCTGTTCTAATTCATCATCATCCCCTCCCATCCCTATTTTTTGCGGGGTCCCACAAGGTTCAGTCCTAGGTCCCCTGCTTTTCTCTCTTCTGCTTGGCGATCTATCTCCGTTTATCAAACCTTACTCCTTTAAGGTCATGCAATACGCCGATGACATTCTAATCTATGCTCATGCACCCGCACATCGCATACACGATATCGGCATTTCTGCCTCCAACTGTCTTTCTTCTATCTACAAACGTCTCTCCAATCTCCATCTCGTTCTAAACCCCGAAAAGTCCAAAATAATGTGGATCCTCCCCCGTAAACAAAACATATCTCCTCCCGTTGTATAATTGGCCTCATCGATCATCCCCATAGTCCACAATCTCACTTTCTTAGGCTTCCATTTCGATGATCACTTTTCCCTTAAACCCTTCGTCCGTGACAAGGTCTGCTCATCTAACTTAATTCTCCGTGACATCCGCCGTATCCGCCCCCTTATCGACTTCCGTTCTTGTATGTCTCTTCTTTCATCGCTTCTTTTCCCTAAAATCGATTACTGCCTTAGCCTTTTCGCCAATTCTCCAAAATCCATCATCCTACCCCTACAACGAATAATCAACACCGCCATTCGAGTGCTCTTTCGTCTCCGTCGCTTCGACCATACATCCACATATTTTGCCCAACTCTCCTGGCCCACCATCCACATCCGCATCAAACTCCGCCTTCTTCTCGTTACCTTTCGTCTCATCGCTGTCGGATCCCCATCGTTCATCAACCTTCCTTTCTTAGACGATACTCGCCCCACCTCGCTATCGCTTCGTTCCTGTCATACCCTCTTACTCCACGTTCCTAATTACTCCAACAACTACGGTCTCCGATCCTTCCTCGTCGCCGCCTCACTCGCCTGGAATCAACTCCCTCTCGACGTCCGCCGCGCCCCCTCCTTTATCACATTCAAACACCTCCTCCGTTCACACCATCTAGACACCTGATTCACATCCTTGTTTTGTTGTGGTCATGTAAGCGTGCGCTGGCACGCATTTGCCACGTTAAAATAAATCCTTTTTTTATACAACGCTACCAAATCTAAATACATTAAACGTGACAGGATAATACACATGTCTAGCATTCTTAGACTCTCCGCATAAGGAAACTGTGCAACTCCTTTACATAATCGAGACCCTTGCCTTAATATATTATCAAGTAAATTGATTTCCTCTTTAGTGCACGGAAATGATGATTGAATGCTGTACTCAATGTGATGGCGAACCAATGCGTTGTACAGTAGCTTAAAACATTATACTGGCAAATATTTGAAGCAATTCTTCAATAAGTAACGAACACTTTACCCTTTCGAACATATTCTGTCTGTGTTCATACACAGACATATATTATTAACATATAATTAATAATAATTTATTTAACTTGGCAAATGTGTGCCAGATGCACACTTAAGGTTTTAAGCTGTTTCATTATTTTTGTACTGAATTTTATTATGTGGGTATGGTCATTTAAAAAATTTGAAAATAATATCTATAGAATTTTCAGAAATATTTCGTTTTATTGTAGAACTATAAGCGCATTAGACATGTTTTGCCAGATGTACACTATTATTCAAAATTATCACATCAATTTTTATCCAGATGGCTGTTTTGACCTCTCACTGATAACTACAACAAAAAAATCAAAATAAAATACAACACAAATATAAGATAAAAATATACATCAGCAATCTTCGTCACAAAAACGATTAACCCCACGGGTAGATCACCAGTAGAGTACGTTCGCAACTCATCCAACGCATAAGCTGTACTTTGAATTATTTAGCATCGGATATGTGCATGAGGTTATCAGAAAAACTGATTCACGCTTTGATCACTCGATGTGAAAATCGGAAATGAAATGGGCATCTACTGTAACTCAAAACTACATTTTTTGGAATGCCATCTACTTACCATTCTTTTATAAAACAATATACAATCTGAATGATACGCCTCGACTTGATTAACAATGCAATGCAAAGCCAGGACATCATACATTATCAAACTCTCGCGTATTGATACTAAACCTAAACAGCTTAAACGAGAATGGCAGGAAAGATGTCGCACATATGGGCACAATTTCGTGATATCCGCTCGCAGATGTGATATCCGCTCACTCCGTCTCTCCGTGATTCCTATCTTGCTTTTCGCTGGTCTCATCTCCATCTACTACGTACCAAATGCAACTCCTTCTAGCAGCATAAAATCAACAATTCATTAAACTCTAAGTATCTCTAGCATACTTTTAACTTAATCCTTTCTCGATCATCGTCGCCTTGCAACATCAATCCATATGACTATTCATCATTTCTTCAGACCAAAGTATCCACGTTGCTCTCTCACACCCCGGTCTCCATCCTATCCAACTCTACCCAGTTTACTCTCATCCTTCCGGAACTTTCATCTTCTCCCTGTCTCACCTACAGAAGTATCATCTGTCCTCATGTCCTTGCCCAACAAAACCTCACCTGCCGATCCCCTGCCTACTCACATATTAAAATCTATATGCTCATCGATATCCCCATTTCTCACAACCTTGTTTAACTCGTCCATCCGCAGTCGTATCTACCCTTCACAATGGAAATCCGCAATCGTTCGTCCCCTCCTTAAGAAACAATCGCTCGACCCCTCCCTTCCTTCTAGCTATCGCCCCATTTCACTACTCCCTACTCTTTCTAAGCTCTTAGAACGCCTCATCTTAATACAAATCAACGCTTATCTCTCCTCATCCAATCTGTACCCTCCTTTCCAATCCGCTTTCCGCTCTAATCACTCGACAGAAATCGCATGCATAAAAGTGTACAACGACTTACTCATTTCTCGAGACAAGATTTCTCTATATAGAGTTCTCAACTCCCTCGACCTCTCCTCCGCCTTCGACATCGCCGGCCACTCCATCCTCCTTCAATTAATTATTAAATATTAATTATTTTCAATTAAATCCTAGAATTAATTGAAAATTGTGAATTAAGAAAGCTGCTATCAAAAGGGTATAAATATAGATTAAATAATAACAACGACAAAAATAAAATTTACAATTCGTTATATAATAACTTAAATGATTACTTTAGTAAGCTGATTAATAGTGAAAGCTCGAATATATCTAAGATAAAAATTTGGAAAGATTATATATTTGATAAAATTAAAAATAAAATGAAAATAACAAACAATTATAAAAGGAAAGATAAAATTAATAAAGATATGTATAAAGAACTTACTAAATTAAAGGATAACTATATAATAACAACTATTGATAAAGCTAGTAATAACTTTGTCTTCATATGCAAAGCTTTATTATGATAGTACGCTTTATACCAATATAGATACACGTATATATGTTATAATAACTATACCGCATATCTAACAAAAATTAAACCATAAAGTAAATATAAATATATGGATAAAATTGAATTAATAGAATCCTTAAATATTTTGATAAATCAAAATTATTTAAAAGTAGGGACATCTATATTTAGACAAGTAAAAGGTGTTCCAATGGGAGGTAATAGTAGCCCAATTATAGCTGATTTGTTTTTAAGCTTTATAGAATATAAATTTGTTCATAACTGTGTAAAAACTAAATCTAAACTATGTAAAAATATAAAATTGATGTTTCGATACATTGATGATATATGTATTTAATTCTAATAATTTTTATTCAATTAGTGAACACATTTATCCAGAAAGCCTTATTCTTAACAAAACCAATATTAATGATAAAGAAGGTGTATATCTAGAAATGAACATTAAATTAACATCAGCTAAAACTACTATTGATTTATATCGTAAAGATGAAATATTTAAATTAACAAGAAACATTTTTGCATAAGCATTCATACATACCATATAATATAAAATATAATACATTAAATAATGAAATTTTAAGAATTGCAACAATATGTAATGATATTGGCTTTCTTCAAAATCATTTAAATAATTTAATATATGCATATTTTAAACTGGGTTAATATAAGAGTTTGTGGCCGAAACCTAATAGCATAGCCGTTCCTCCTGATGACCTCTAATTCTTATTCTGATACAACGTCTGTTATTTATTAGTCAATTCATAAAAATGACGTTTATTTTAAATTTCATTTTTTATTTTAACTTGATTTAAATTATAAAAAAAATCTTAAAATATTAATTTATTTTATTATTTAATTATTAAATTTAGATTTAGCATTATTATGTTTTTTTATAATTATATTAAATACGTAGACTCTGTTAGCTGATTTCATTCATTATGATCACGGCTTTTCTTCCTCCTTCGTAGCATGGCTTACCTCATATCTATCCGACCGTTCTTTTCGCGTCTGTTCAAATTCATCATCCTCTACACCCATCCCTATTTTCTGTCAAGAGCCACAAGGTTCAATCCTATGTCTTCTGCTTTTCTCTCTTATACTTGGCGATCTCTCTCCGTTTATCAAAACTTACTCCTTTAGCCTCATGCAATACGCCGATGACATCCTCATCTATGCTCATGCACCCGCCCATCGCATACACGATATCGCAATTTCTGCCTCCAGCTGTCTTTCTTCTATCTACAAACGTCTCCCCATATTCGCCTCGCTCTAAACCCAGACAAGTCTAAAATAATGTGGATCTCCCCGTCAATCTAGCATATATCCTTCACTTATATCTTTTGCCTCATCAATCATCCCCATAGTCCACAATCTTACTTTCTTAGAATTCCGTATCGATGATGACTTTTCGTGACATCCGTCGTATCCGCTCCCTTATCAACTTCTGTTCATGTGTGTCTCTTCTTTAATCGTTTCTTTTCTCTAAAATCGATTATTACCTCAGCCTTTTCGCCAATTCTCTAACATCAATCATCATACCCCTACAACGCATCATCAACACCGCTGTTTGAGTGCTCTACGTCTCCGTCGCTTTTGCCACACATTCACATATCTTACCAACTCTCCTGGCCTACCATTCACATCCGCATACAAATTCCGCCTTATCTTAACTATTTGTTTTATCGTTACCGTATCCCCATCGTTCATCAACCTCCATTCTTTATATGACCCTTGTTCCACCTCTCTCTATCACTGCGTTCCCATAATTCCCTCTTACTCAACGTTTCCAATTACTCTGACAACTACGGTCTCCGATCCTTACTCGTCGCCGCCCCACTCGCATGGAATCAGCTCCCACTCGACGTCCGTCGCGCTTCCTCCTTTATTATATTCAAATACCGCCTCCGTACCCACCTTCTCGACACATGATTTAGATTTTTGTTCTTTCCTGTGGTGATGTAAGCGTTCGCTGGTACGCATTTGCAACGTAAAAATAAAT
Organism: Pomphorhynchus laevis; assembly: GCA_012934845.2. Taxonomy (NCBI): domain Eukaryota; kingdom Metazoa; phylum Acanthocephala; class Palaeacanthocephala; order Echinorhynchida; family Pomphorhynchidae; genus Pomphorhynchus; species Pomphorhynchus laevis. The sequence continues at coordinate 146,775 of WNNJ02003812.1, forward strand.
CTGTTTTTAGCTCTCGTCTCCACTGTATTCAGTTGGTGTACATACACCCATGTGCTCTATTAAATTTAATTGGAATGTGCTTTCCAACTGTATCTATAATTTACATTTTCATTTTTTACGTGCTTTGAGATTAATAAATCAGTACATTAGCACTTTTACACATATCAGTTCAAAGTTCAATTTTTATCAATACGAAAATGATCAATTGGAGCAGGTTCAACGTCGCTCAAAAAAGCTTATTCAAACTTGTATTTCCCATTTCAGCCTACTTTTACATTTCTAATTTTTACGTGCTTTGGGATTAATAAAACCAGTCTATTGGTTTTATTAGTTCACAAGAAAAACCGTAATTTCCCATGTGTACACACAAGGCCAAAAAATTCGATGGCGTCCCATCTTTCCCCCTTGTATTCTTCGCCAGTAGATCTCGCTCCTAAGCATACTTTTCGTCTTAGTATATTCAACACTCGCTCCATTCTTCATAAAGCTGATATGCTTCTCGATATATTCAATCAATTATCTATCGATATTCTCGGCATTACCGAATCCTGGCTCTGACTCCGACGATCTTGCTATTCGTCGTCTATGTCGCTCTGGTTGTTCTCTAGTTGAATCAGCTCGTCCAATTGCCTCTCATACATCTACTGCTTCTAACCATGGCGGTATTGTTGCCATTGCTCGTCACCCAATGTCTCTACGTAAAATTAACGTTAACATCCGTTACACCACGTTCGAATTACTCATATGCAGATTATCAACTCCTTTCCCGCTGAAACTTGTGATTGTATACCGTCCAGGTTAAGTTGCCCCATCACGTATCTTCTTTAAAGACCTTGCAGATCTTATGTCTCACTGTTCATTGTCTTATACCCCTTCTTTTGTTCTCTGTGACTTTAACATTCGTCTTGATCGCCCGGCTGATTCTGACTCTATCACTTTAACTATTTTTTTCTGATTTTAACTATAAATTACATTTAACAAGCCCAACTCATATTCTCGGCGGTGCTCTCAACATCATTGCTGTCCTTAACTGCTTCAATGACTATACTTCCTTGTCAATTACTGATCCCGGTTTGTCCGATCATTTCCTTGTCACTCTTACTCTTACTCGTCCCCGTCCTCCGTGTCCGCCTCCACCAATATCCACACCAAGTCGACCCTGGAAACTTCTCGATATCCCTATTCTCTGCACAGCCTTACTCAATTCTTCACTCTTTTCACTTCCTCTTAACTATCTCTCTCCTGATGATCTCTGCATTCTGTTTGATTCTGAACTTATGTCTATTATCAATAAACTTCTGCCTAGTCGACTCCGACGCTCTCAGCGCTTGCGCCATGCTCCCTGGTTCGATTCTGACTGTAGTCTTTCTAAGCGTCGACTCCGTCACTCTTTTCGTGTGTATAATCGTTTTCTTAAACGTTCTCCCAACTCACTCACTCCAAATCTCCGTGATTCCTACTTTTCTCTACGCCGTTCACATCTTATTCTTATACGTACTAAACGTACTATCTTTTGGCGAAATCAACTCGAGTCATCTTCCAACTCTAAATCTCATTGGAAAATCTTAAACTCAATTCTTTCACGATCATCTACTTCTTGTAATATAAATCCTGATGAATTTTCTTCTTATCTACAAACTAAGCTATCTAATTTACTTTCCCTACTACCCGTAGCCCCCTTGTACCCACTCTTCTCTTTAGATACTTCCCTCCCAGAACTATTCCACCTTCTTCCCGTTTCGTCTGATGAAGTTTCTTCGGTTCTGCTGTCATTACCTAATAAAACCTCTCCTTCTGACCCAATTCCAACTCACTTGCTTAAAAATATCTGCTCCTCTATCTCACCCTTCCTAACCACATTGTTCAACTCGTCCATCCGTAGCCGTACATTTCCTTCCATCTGGAAATGCGCCACTGTTCGTCCTCTCATCAAAAAGCAATCTCTCGACTCCTCACTACCATCTTCGTACCGTCCTATCTCACGTCTCCCAATCCTCTCTAAACTCCTTGTGCGTGTCGTTCTGAAGCAAGTAAATACATATCTTTTTTCCTCCAACTTATTTCCTCCCTTCCAAGCCGCGTTTCGCTCTAATTATTCTACCAAAATTGCCTGTCTTTAAGCTTATAATGATTTACTCATATCGCGCAATCATAAATTATGTAGTGTCATAGTTTCTCTTGATCTATCGTCTTCTTTTGACATCGTCGATCACTCGATTCTTCTCCATCGCCTTCGTCATGATTATGGCTTCTCTTTACCCACTGTATCATGGTTTTCTTCATATCTATCAAACCGTACATTTCGCGTCTATTCTAACTCTTCTCTCTCCCAACCTTAGTCCATTCCGTCTGGTGTTCCACAGGCCTCCGAATTAGGCCTTATGCTTTTCTCTCTTCTTCTCGTTGACTTGTCTTCGATTTCTCATACATTTAACTTCCAAAGTATTCAATATGCTGATGACATTCTCATATATGCTCACGCACATGCTTATCGTATTCACGATCTTAGTGTTTCTGTTTCCAGCTGTCGTCTCAATTTCCAATCATCTTTCTTCCCTTCGCCTTTCTCTGAATCCTGATAAATCTAAAATTATGTGGATCCTACCTTGACGCTTCGAATTAAAACCTCTTTCCGTATCATTAAATTCTACAATTCTTCTTATCGTTGATAATCTCGTTTTCCTAGTCTTTCATTTCGACATCCGACTTTCACTTAAACCTTTCGTTAGGAATAAAATACTCTCATCGATCTTGATACTCCGCAATCTCCGTCAAGTTCGTAGATTGATTTATTTACCTTATTGTATGACACTCATATCCTCTCTCCTTTTTTTAGACTCGATTATTGTCTTTGTATATTTTCCAACTCACCGAAATCCACTCTTCTTCCCCTACAACGCATCGTCAACGCAGCCGTCCGAGTTCTCTTCCGTCTTCGTAGTTTTGATCATACATCCCACCATATTGTTTCTCTTGATTGGCCTACCATTTATTGTCGTGTTTAAATTCTTCTTATCATTGCTTTTCGCCTTATAACTTATCATACCCCTTCATTTCTCAACCTTCATTTTCTCGACAACTCTCGTACTGTGTATTGTGCTCTGCGTCCCCGTAATTCGCTTCTTTTACATGTCCCAAACTACTCCACCTCTTTTGGCTTCCGCTCCTTCGTTGTGGCTGCTCCTCTCGTGGAATCATCTGCCCATTCATATCCGCCAATCAACATCAATGCCGTGCTGTAAACCCCAAATCCAATTCCATTTCAACAATTAACTAATTATCTGTGACTTTTGCTGTTCTTTTTTTGTTAGTGGTCATGTAAGCGTGCATTTTGCACGCATTTGCCACGTTAAATAAATTATATATAGTAGTGCACGGATGTGCAGAGTATACAATGGTCCAGGATTTCTTACGAAATTCGGCATTTATACTAAATGGTGTTGCTTGATAGACTGGACTTCGATTCACGACTTTCAATTACGATATCACTTCTAGACGACCAATGAGTACCCGGCAACACTCATCAGTAGAATGAAGTACTCACTGGCCGTTTCGGTTGCCTGTGTGACATTGTGAGTACAATGTCATGTACTCATTGGCCGTTTCGGTTGCCTGTGTGACATTGTGAGTACAATTTCATGTACTCATTGGTCGTCTAGAAGTGACATGGTGACTGAAAGTCGTGAATCGAAGTTCAGTCTATCAAGCAACACCATTTAGTATAAATGCCGTATTTCGTAAGAAATCCTGGACCGTTGTATACTCAGCACATCCGTGCAATACTATTATACATGCCGTATCTATTAAGGATCCAACGAGTGCAGCGACAATTCAGCAACAACCTCTGCCTTATGTTTAAGGTTGGTCCGCACAGCAATTCGATCTGGTTAAGAGCGTAAGCCTCAGACAATTAAGCAAAGTGTCGGAAACGCCTTTATTCACAATGTCACACAGGCAACCGAAACGGCCAGTGAGTACTTCATTCTACTGATGAGTGTTGCCGGGTACTCATTGGTCGTCTAGAAGTGACATGGTGACTGAATGTCGTGAATCGAAGTCCAATCTATCAAGCAACACCATTTATTATATATAATAAAATTTTGAAAAGGAACAAGATAAACTAAAGCAACTTATATTTTTTCGCTTAACGTTTCGGCTATCGCCTTCTTCAGTTACAACATCATCATTCCGATGTTGTAACTGAAGAAGGCGATAGCCGAAACGTTTTACGAAAAAATATAAGTTGCTTTATTTTATCTGTTTCCTTTTCAAACCTTATTATTTGAAAGAGTCTATCAATGACCCCAGATCGCGGTTACACTCGCAACAATAATATCTATAATATCTACTGACTCATTTGCTAATTTCTGTTCATTCCATATTGTGACCTCTTTTGTTTAACAGGTATCATCGATTTTGCGTGTTTAGTGATTTTGATAGTCTAAACATCAAGGCTAACTTGACCTAACGCTCCATAAGTGTTAACAAACTAATTATACACTAATGACGCTCTTAGTTCAGAAATTTTTTCGTTCTGTTAAACTATTTAAAATTGGTAAAGTGAAAATTGGTATCACTATTATGATCAAGGTATACCAGTTGATGTTATTTTCTTTGATTTCTCAAAGGCGTTCGATTCAGTTAATCACATGCGTCTTATTGAGAAGTTGGAGCACATTCATCTTGATAAGAGGATCACAAACTGGATTCGTGTATTCCTTTCCAACCGACAAAGTGTCGTACGAGTAAGTGAGTCGCGCTCGAGTCCATTTCCAGTGTTGTTAGGTGTTCCACATGAAAGTGTATTGTTTCCCATCTTATTCAGTCTTTATCTCAACGAATTGATACCAAATATCAGTTCATTCAGTTTATTATATGCAGATGATCTTAAAGTTTGGCGACCTATTATTTCCGATCTTGATAAACAGCATTTACAAAGCAACGTCGACGATATATCCAATTGGTCTAAACGAAATCACTTGTGGATCAATTCCGCTAAATGTACATGTATGTGTATATCACGAAGATCATGTGATCATCTTAGAGGTGAGTACCAGTTTGGTTCAATTAGTATCGAAAGAACCTACTCATATAAAGATTTGGGAGTTTGGGTTTGTGCTGACTTATCCACTTAAACGCATTCAGACTACGTATGTTGCATCACAAAACGCTTAATAGGACATACTAGTCGAGCTATGATAGGCATAGATCCGTTATGTTACCATACCTTAGCAAATGCGTTTTTCTTGAGCCATATCTTATACGCATCGCCAGCTTGTTATCCCGAAACTACTTATGAGCGTCGTGCATTGAATAAAGTGTTCAGATCAACAACTAAATTAGTCTCAGAGCTGCATATTTTTGGCTACGCGAAACGCCTCCAGATATTAAATATGCCTGGTCTGCGATATATCCGTGACAAGCGCGATCTCTCTCTTGTTTGGAAAATTCTGCATACTAAAGATCATCCACTGTCACATCTACTGCAACTGAGAGGTCAACCTTCTCTTCGCGGACACCCCCTGATGCTGAAAACACAAAGGTACATGCATGCAGTTTCCTGCTTTGCCAAACGAGTCGTACGATCTTGGAATTCGCTTCAGAGTGCGACCGTTTTGTCGTCTACTGCTTCAAGTTTTTGCGCCCTACTGGATGATGACTCTTCCTTCTCAAGACAACGGTGGGATTTTCAGTAGTTCATCTGATGAGGGAGGTACAAATCGACTCTTATTCTTTTTATTTCTTGTGAAGCAACTTGTAAAGAGTCACGACTCAATTTGTTGTCAATTAATTTTTTTAATGTGGAAAAATTTATTTTAGTAAAACATACAATCGAGGTTACCCACAAGTGGGCCCAAAAAAATGTCTAGCAATAAACTGCTGAATTGGATAATGGATACAGCTACGAATACGAGTCGGCTGGGTGTTTGAATGTACTACGCATGGGAGTACCTCGTGTTGACCGTGGACTCCGGAGACAGGCCGATATTGACTGAGCAATTTCGAAACTTATTTTTCTTTTGAGTCTAATAGCTATATCACTGTAGCGTATGTGTCCTTGTTGGGCTAATGCGGTCGCAATAGTCTTTACTAGCACACTAGCTTCCTTGTCGATATCCCCTGACGTTGAAAAGACGAGCGGGATAAATGAGCTGTTTTCTATCCTTCAGATTCTTTCGAGGTACTTTAATTTTTTTCTTTTTTCGTTATATTCGAAAGCGTTGTCAGGACCGCGTATTGTGTTCGATTGATCATGAGAAGAAAAGACATTGACGTCGAAGAACGTCCGCTCGAATCGAGATCCGTGTAAACCGGAGCAAACTATATCCAGACGGGCACATTGTTTGGCAGTAGTCGCTGGATTTTCAAAGCGGGTGCTCTCGGGAACGTTCGATAACTCCGGTTCAATCCTAACGTTGTGAGCAACTTGGCTTAGCGCTGATGCTATAGTGTCCCGGACCGCGTTATGGCGAATAATCAGAAGACCACAATGTTTGCATGATAATGCACGAGGAAGATTGATCTTCGAGCCACTAACAAGTACACGTTTCAATCTCAGGCTCGATACTGCCATACCGTGCATTAAGTCCGTCGTGAAATTCGTTTGCTGACAAATAGAATTGTTCTTGTCGCAGTGGTAAGGCACTCAGCCAAGAAGACGCACTGTGGTATGCTGTATGTTTAATGGAATTCTGGGTAACCGGGGCTAGTTTGCTAATAATCTTTGAGGCGCGTTCTTGGTGTGAATTGAACCGGAATTGAGTGATTTCGCGGATGACTGCATTTTGTTTTTATCGTAGGTTGTCGCCTGTCACTTCATCGACATATGAGGAAACCAACATTGTCGCTTATGCTTCTGCAAGTGTGGCAACGAAAGTTGGCGAGTTTATTCCGATACCTCCAAATTCAAAAGGTGAGCACAAAATCTCCGTCATCTCCTTGTTTGGCTTGAAAGTTGTCAGAAGAGGCAGCAATCGCGATTCGATAAATTCTTCGAGGTCGGACCACACTTTGTCGACTGAGCGGCAAGTGTGTATTATGTGAATCTATTTTGACTGGATCGAGTGAACCATGTCAGCGTAGGCTACGTGTGGGTCGATTTTGGCCATTATACACAGACGCTCGTTGATAGCTTTCCATTTTGCAAACATGATTGCGGTGGAAGATTGTTCGTAATCGTCAACACCAATAGGAATTCCCAGAACATCTATGCCAGCTGTTGTTGAATTGATACTAGAATCAGGGAGAAGATCATTGTGTATCGGAGAGTAAGACAGAATATTTGATTTGTGTGGATTAATAAAATAGCCGAACTTTGATCCCTCTGTTTTAAGGGCTTCCCAAACTTGCCTTAACACATCCAGTGGTCCGACAAAGTTGGCGTCATCGGCATACCATATCTTATAAACGGATGGTACTTGGCGTTTTATCGTTTCGATAAGGAGAAGAGATGTCATTGCAAATCCAGCCATCGCAAATGGGTCACCTTGGGTGAACCCTTCGACTGAGAAAACGCTGTTTTCGCCAATTGTAAGCTCAAAAGGACTGGAATAAATATTGCGCAGTGAACAGGAGATAGCCGGACATACATATGTTATGTTGTGAAGTGCCACGGCACGGTTTATCCCGTTGAAGGCATTCGTAGCGTCTATTGTCATAATACACATATCGGAGGATATGTTCAATTTCGTTTTAAGCTTCTCAATGGCCAATTCGATGCCGCCTCTTTGCGAGGCCCCTTGCTTCTTATCTCCTGTCACGTCTTGTACATCGTTGCGAATTATAGCAAGGATCGCTCTACTAATGATACGTCTGACGGTATTGCAGATTCCAATTGGCCGAACGCCTCCTGACTATTTTTCATGTGCGACTAGACGACATGCAGTGTAAGGATCGAGGGCGCCCGGCGCGATTTCCTCAGTGGCAACGAAAATAGAAAATCTGGCTATGGCTTTGGCTAGTGAGTTTGAAGCAGTGCCGAACTCTGCAAGCATTTGTGACCAAGACGCCGCATCAAGTCCAGACGGACCTGCTGCACCATTGTTGTCAATTAATAATAATAATTTAACATTTTTCTTAAAATTAGATTAACTTTCGTTTACGACTTTCACGGTCATTAAGGCTCATTGTTCTGACAATATATCATTTTTGGATTAGTACATGCGTATATCTTTGAGTTTCTGACTGACTGTTCAAGCAACAAAAGCAATTCGTTCAGTTTATGTAATTAAAAATTGAATTAATATATTTCACATATCAATACAAGAAATTTCCTAAAACCTTAATATTTTACCTGAATGATTTGCTGTTAATAATCCAGAACCCTTGCTTGGCTTTTGCGGATGACCTTAAACTTTGGTCTGTTAATATTAATGATAAGGATGGTCGGTCCCTACAGCACGACCTTGATCGAATACACAAATGGAGTGTAGCTTCGGGTATGAAACTGAACTTTGATAAATGTGTCCATATGAAGCTAGGAAAAAGTAAACATGATCGTGAATTTCGATTAGGGGTCGGTGTGTAGGGATTTGGGTGTCATTTTGTACATTAAGAACTTGCTCAAATACTGACTTTATTCATGGTAAGGCAATGAAAGTTATGTATTGCATCAAAAATACGTTTACAAGACTAGGCCCTTTAAGTTTCAAACGATTATATTGCGCGTTGGTTCTCCCACACATTGAATATTGTATCCATGCATCGTTTTAATTTACTAAGGCAGAAATCACGAAGCTTGAGTCAATGCTTCGAAGAGACTCCAAATTGTGTATTCAATGTACGTTTTCATACGTAGACCGCTTAGCTTTCTTACAGCTGCTTTCCGTGCGTTTAAGGTTGATTTACCTAAAACTCATTGTGACGTGGCAGATGGTTCATTCCACAGAGGGATTTCCTTCTCACTATGTGAAGATTAATTCGTAAGCTCGTAGAGGTCATCCTCTATCACTATATAAATTGCCACATGGCAAAATCCCAAGCGTAATGCGACTTTCACATCGGTCCTTAAATTTAAGGAATGTGTTGCCTAAAGAAATTGCATGTGCTTCCAGCTACTACAGCTTCAAACAAAAGATTCGACATTGGCTATTAAATACTGGCGTATACGCTTCAAGTTATTTTAGTTATTGATTTTTTATGTGAACAGTTAAAATATCCATTTGCTGCTAATAACTTGTGTGAAAATAATAATAATATTTGATTGGATTTGTTGTCGCTTGTAAAAATTTTAAAATGTGAATAATAAAAATATCTATTTTTAAATCAAGAAAAATCTAAGTATACAATTAATTTTTTTTTAGAAGAGAAAAATTTATTTATAAAACTAAAACAAATAAAGTTAGATCGATAATTAGCTGCTCTCGTCAGCCTCACTGATGGCTACAACGTTGTTTCGGGTTTTGTTAACGGATCCTGGTTTTGTTCTTGCGCTTCGAAGACACGCGCTGGCTGAACGGGAGATCCCAAAGGCGACACGGCGCTTAATGCGTGACACGATGTGCGCGTACGATTCATTTCCTCGGCGAGCCTTAACTGCAGCAATTTTCTGGAATAACCCATTCGCCTCCTTTCCCATGCCATTGGATGATGAAAAAATGAGTGGAATAAATTTGCCCTTTTCAACAGTCTCGATTCTTTCCCAATATTTTGAATTCTTTCTGGACGAGTTATTTTCGAATGCGGAGTCAACAGATTTGGAAACGGTCGATTGAGCGAAAATGCTAAATAGATTGACGTCAAAAAACGTCCGCTTGAATCTCTCATTTCCCAATCCTCGACATGATATGTCCAGTCGAGCACCCAGGTCACGACTGGTCGCGTTGTTTTCAAAATTCAAAGTATCTGGGACAGGTTGCAGTCTAGGTTCAGTCTCAACGTCACGACTAACTGACGTTAACTCCTTTACAATTATGTCGCGAACCGCATCGTGCCTTATTGATGGCAGACCACCTTTGCGACAAGATAGTCCATGGCTCAAGGTCATTAAGTCACCACATGGACATATGGAACCAATCAAATCCCGCGGGGTTTGACCATAGCGTGCGGATAGGGCATCCGTAAACTCTTTCGCTGATAGATGAAAGTGCTCACTTTTCAATGGAAGGGCACTTAGCCATGATGACTCACCATTTCTCTGGGCATGTTTTATTGCAGTCCGCACAGTCGTGTATACAATTAATACCAATAATAATAATTATTATTAATAATAATTAATAACAAATCTGCTTTTCAAACTCACTATTTCGTATCCACAAAGGCCGTCTGAAGATTTCGTAAGTTGCTTGACAAATTTTTATAACAGAATTTACAACTTAAATCCATGTTATTATTAATTGACAACAAATATTATTAATTGACAACAAATAAGACTAGATATTGTATGTTCTGGATTGCAAGCGGAACGATATGAGCAGACGTATTGTGACGTCACGATTTTTTCAACACTTTCAATCTTACGCAAATCGTAGTGCCCGTTCCGCCTTCGAGTTCAACGAAAAACGCAAGATTTCAAAATACGGGGAGCGAATCGAACTGGTAGAGCATGGTAGTTTTATGCCCCTTGTTTTTTCCACATCAGCGGGCATGGGTGCAAGTACAGTATCGCTGTTGCGGTCAATCACTCGCAAGAAATCCGTGACACATCCACAGTATTACGCGGATAATCTCATTCGCTTGAAGAGACGTATTACCTTCTCAATCATGCGTTCATGAACGGCCTCGCTTCGGGTTCCAAGATCTAGCCGTTCATTTCCGGCAACACCGTTTACGGAAGCGTGACATTTAAACTCTTTGATTTTGTAATAATAAATTTTCTTTCTTTAAAAAAATTGACAACAAATTGAGCCGAGGCTCTTTACAAGTTGCTTCACAAAATAAAAAGAATAAAAAGAATAAGAGTCGATTTGTACCTCCCTCATCAGATGAACTACTGAAAATCCCACCGTTGTCTTGAGAAGGAAGAGTCATCATCCAGTAGGGCGCAAAAACTTGAAGCAGTAGACGACAAAACGGTCGCACTCTGAAGCGAATTCCAAGATCGTACGACTCGTTTGGCAAAGCAGGAAACTGCATGCATGTACCTTTGTGTTTTCAGCATCAGGGGGTGTCCGCGAAGAGAAGGTTGACCTCTCAGTTGCAGTAGATGTGACAGTGGATGATCTTTAGTATGCAGAATTTTCCAAACAAGAGAGAGATCGCGCTTGTCACGGATATATCGCAGACAAGGCATATTTAATATCTGGAGGCGTTTCGCGTAGCCGAAAATATGCAGCCCTGAGACTAATTTAGTTTTTGATCTGAACACTCTCCAATGCACGACGCTCATAAGTAGTTTCGGGATAACAAGCTGGCGATGCGTATAAGATATGGCTCAAGAAAAACGCATTTGCTATGTTGTATGAATATGATGATTTCACGATGTTCAAACAACTTGTTTAAGCACTCGTACTTTCTTACAAGAACTCCTTTATATTCAATTATCAGAAGATACTTGCATTTATTTCTAACTGTCTTTTGAAACAGTGAAATTTAAAGTTGTTCCAATTAATAATGTTCCAAAACATTATTAGTGCTTTAAATTTTCAAGACTAAATATCTAGACATCACGAACTTCGATTTAACGATTATGTCTCTGTTTTACGATTCATTTTTATTTTATGTCCAATTAACTGATAAATAAATAATAAAGCCATTTATTAAATAAATGTCTTTATTTTATTCAGTTGTTGATGTATTCATATTTGATGATTGTATTTCAGTTAAATATATGCTAGATATTTTCATACATCATATATTTATTATTATTCCAATACATACCAAAGCCAAAAGGCTATTCAGGCAGAGTCCAAAAAAAATAAAACAAAAGCAAATGGTCAGTCAACGTAGCTAATTAGGGTATTCCAGTGGTAGTGTTGAATGTCGGCATTGTTTATGTATCCATTTGTAGCATCGTGATTTAAACGTTCTCAAACTGGGGGCTGCGACGACTTCCTCAGGCAACGAATTCCACATGTTAATTCCTCTTCTTGAGAGTCTATACACTTTTGGTAATCTGCCAAATCTAAATTTATACAAGACTCTGCTATGTCCCCGCAACTGATCTACCCGCCTAGTGATTACATCGGTGGGATAACCTACCACATCATTCGACATATGCCATATACATAGCATTTCCAAGGATATGAACCTCTCACGTACCGACAACATCCCAATACGACTTAGACGTACATAATAGTCAATACCACTTAAGCCAATACAGAGCCTCGATCCGCGCCTAAGAATAGACTCCAGGTCTAATAGTTCTTGCTTATTAAAACAAATTTTTACTTTTAGGTCAAGTCTATCCTTTGTTACTGTAACCAATAAATAGTATGCTTCGCAGCATCATATCTGCTTGAAAATTCGTCACTTTAGTTTGCTTTCAACACTAAATCATAAAATGGCACTAAAAAGTACATATAACATATATTTTAAATTATTTTTAAATAAAATAATTGATTATGATAATTGATTATGATTAATTTTTAATAAATTATAATAAGTTTTCTAACATTTCCCTTATCTTATCTAAATTTAAGTTAGGATTAATCTTTAATAATATTAATATATTAAAGATATTAATATATTAATATTTATATAATATTATTATCTTTAATAATTTAATAATCTAAATTATTATAGCAAACAGAAGCAAATGAGCTACAAGCTCGTTTGGCTTACAAAACATTATATATATTATAGTTTATACTGAACTTGTTTAAAAATGCACTGATCCAATTTGCCATAATTTAAAAACGATTATTTTATATTTATAGATGCTTCTTTGTAATTTTACTTTACAACCGCCAACATCTATAAATACCATTATTCACGGGAATTTTTCAGGTGGGAAGCATCAAGAAATTGTAGTCAGCCGTGGAAAAGTGTTAGATATTCTAAAGCCTGATCCATCGACTGGAAAAGTTCACACACTATTGTCTGTAGATGTATTCGCATTCGTAAGATCCTTATTGGCTCTTCGTTTGACAGGTTCTAATCGTGACTATATTTTCGTCGGATCAGATTCTGGAAGAATACTTATTCTTGAATATAACGGAACGAAGAACACTCTCGAGAAGGTATGTTTTTTTGATGCCCATAAAATGTCACTTCAACAAATATTATAAAATAGTTAATTGAGATTTGCCAAAACTTTTCTGTGCTTGTTTTGCACAATCCTCAAATAATATTAGGCTAGACAAAAAATTTTACATTAAAATATATATTTAATTAAGAATTAAAAATATTATATTTTCTGCAATATAAACAATGGGATTTTTTCAGTTTGACGCATATGTCCAAATTATGCAAAATGCCTGTTTATTGTACATCTTCATGTGCTCTTTCGAATATCGTATATATTTTGTATGGTGATAGGAGTGAGCGAACTTTCTTCGACATTTGCGTGTTTAACGCTTTCGCTCAGTCCAACTCCTCCAAGACACCAGAGTCCTGCTATAAGTACCACCAACAGCGAAAGCGCAGTAAATATCTCGAAAGAATAACAGAGTTCGAGCGGGGGTCTCTTGTACCCGCCGTCTTCTCATTCTCAGGTGGAAGCGGTGAAAATGCCACACAACTTTTAAGACGGATCGCATCTAAATTGGCAAATAAGCGAGCAAGCAGATACCCCGACGAGCTTACAAAGCTTAGAACGCGTCTAGGCCTATTACTTGCAAAAATGACATCGCGATGCATCAGAGGAATGCGATCTGCAATCGGACGTCCAGAATTTTGAACCCAAACTGAACTTAATTATCATTTACGGGCCCATTTGCGGGTAACCCAGAGATTGTAAAATATTAATAATAGATTAATAATAGTCTTGTAATAAATAATAATTAAGAATTAAAAATATTATATTTTCTGCAATATAAACAATGGGATTTTTTCAGTTTGACGCATATGTCCAAATTATGCAAAATGCCTGTTTATTGTACATCTTCATGTGCTCTTTCGAATATCGTATCTATTTTTTGGAGAAATGCGTGTGGGTTAAAAATTTTAATATTTAATTTTTTTCATAGAAATTTGAAATTTAATTTAAATTTCAAATTTCAATGTTAGAAACTTTAACATTTATTTTTAAGTATTTGTAATATATCTTATCAATATATAATGATTTGAGATTTTTTCTATGCTCTCACGAAATTTTATTTTTGTTCAAAAAGTAATTTAAATTTGAAATATCTCAAAATTTTGCAATGATAACATATAATTTTTATTGCGTTATCGTAAACAGCACAGTTATTTTGACTTAAGTTGAAAATATTAATATATTTGAATTATTCAAAAAAGAGTTATTTAAAATGTTCTTTTAAAATATGCATATTTTTGAGAATATTTTAATTTTGGTCAAACAATCGATCCCGAATAAGACATTAATCCATTTTGTTGCCACTAATCTTCATTATTCCTTTTATATCCCCTTTCTTTCCCTTCGCTTGATTTCGGTGAACCTCAACAGTTGGAATCATATTTACTGGAATAGTGAATGAGGCCCGAAATTGTTGATGGTCAGCGACATCAAGCGGATAAGAGGAAAGGGGGATAAATATGTGATTACATTATGCGGTTGCATTTAATAGGACTAACATATTTAAAACCGTTTTACTTATAATTTTCTAATAAGGCACAACAGTTGCAAATATCATTCAAACAAAAAGTTATTCAAAATGTTCTTTCAAAATATGCATATTTTTGAGAATATTTTAATTTTGGTCGAACAATCGATATTGAATAATACATTGAATCAATTTTGTTGCAACTGATCTTCAAACACCTTTAAAGATCTGCTCAGATACTTTAGCAAAATTTGCTATTTCGAAGTGTTTCAAAATCTTCGTTGTATTAATGGCTAACGACTAAAATTCTGGTATGACGAAACGGCAGTTAAAAATACAATTCTGTCAAACAAAGTACAAACATTTCTCTTTTAAATATCTGCTTGTAAATAATGGCAATATTTCCTAGTTACCAATCAAAAACCTATAATCTTGGACCATGAAAATTTTCGCTTTATTTCTTTTCTAAGGTCATTTTGGTTTAGGTGCATCAGGAAACGTTTGGCAAAACTGGCTGTCGACGAATTGTACCTGGCCAATACTTGGCGGCAGATCCGAAAGGAAGGGCGGTGATGATATGTTTGTATTTATTTTATGTTTATTTTTGATGTTAACAAATTGTAATTTCAGCTGCGGTGGAAAAGCAAAAGTTGGTTTACATTTTAAACAGGGATGCGCAGGCGAGATTGACAATATCTTCTCCACTAGAAGCTCATAAATCAAACTGCATCACATTCTGTACTGTTGGAGTGGATGTCGCATTTGAGAATCCGATGTTTGCGTGTTTGGAAATGGATTACGAGGTAACTAATCGTATATTTAAATACAGTATATCAAATGTAATAGCCAAACTAGCCAACATGATTACGCTCGAATCTATTACTCTATTGAGTAAGTTGTATATTATTTTTATAATCGATCAGACAAATTCTTTCCGATTTTGTTTTTCACAGATTTGATCGATAAATTAAAGTCGCTCGCTGTTAATGTTTTTGCGTTAGCTTCAAGTTAATATATTAGTCATTCAATTACAATAAAATAAATCACCAAATTAAAGGGCCTTTCTAGAACAACAAAATTGACAGTTTCTTAGAATACACACGTCTGTTAACTTTGACACCCTGATGCTAAATGTGAATTTTTGTTTAGGATGCTGACAATGATCCAACTGGCCAGTCTGTAATGGATTGTCGACAGCTGTTGACCTTCTATGAACTGGATCTGGGTCTTAATCATGTTGTCAGAAAATATTCTGAACCGCTTTCTGTTTTCGCTAATATAATGATAAGCGTACCAGGGGGAAACGATGGACCGAGTGGCGTTTTGTTGTGCAGTGAAAATTATATCACGTATAAAAATCTAGGAGATCAGCCAGATATCCGTTGTCCCATTCCACGACGAAGGGTTTTAGTTTGTTTTTTGTGAATAACTTAAATTTCTCCTTTCGATTTTAGAATGATCTTGATGATGCTGATAGGCCTGGTATTTTGATTGTGTGTTCTGCAACACATAAAACACGAACCATGTTCTTTTTCCTAATTCAGAGTGAACAAGGCGATATTTTCAAAGTCACGCTGAATACAGATGATGATATGGTCAGTTACACTATTTTGTTTGCTCTGTTTAATTAAAATAATCTAGTTTTCATTTAATCTATTTATTAATTTATCATGACTAATGCTTTCTTCTCAATTTTCATAAATTTAATAGCGGTGTTCTATATTATTATATAGAATGATAGATAAAATATGGATAAAATAATATTATTATAAAATAATACTATTATTTTTCTTCAGCATTTGTTTCGTTTCATTACGGAGCCCGCTTAGAACGTGGCCGTAACATTGTAGTCGCCTTTCGCGAAGTTTATTAAGACGGTATTTCATAATCTTGATTCAACGGGTTTTTACGGCTTGCTTGTCACGAAGTCTATCGCCAACCCTCCGTATTTCTCAGCCGGACTTTGGACCGGCCATGACGGAGTTTATAAAATAATACTAATATTATTTTAATATTATTATTTTATTATTACTGTATTAAATATTTTTATTTTAGATATTGATTAGTGGATCGAGTGAAGGAAAAAAAGATATTTTTTTCGAATCTTGAATTTTCGATAGTCAACTGCTAGATATTGTCATTACCGATGCGAATAGATAATGTTTTCTTCTCAATCTTTAAAAATTTAATATCGTTGTTCTATCATGTTTCTAATTTTATTCACTATTTAGCAATTAGTTTGATTTTCGTATATACACTTTGATTTGTTCAATATCTTCTGATGTTGTCTTCTTATTATCGTTAATCATGTATATGAAACTACAGAGGAAGTGTTTACGTTTTATTCATTTGAGTGTTTTTGTTGTTTTTAATCGATAATGAATATTGCGATAATTGACCATATTTTACTGTATTTACTATATTTTGATTGACTATTATTTATTAATAAAGTCAATTATTTATTTAAATATAATAAATAATACACATTTACTAATAATATTGATTGACTATATTATTATAATTGACTATATTTTATATTGACTATATTTTACAATAGCCGGCAATATGCTACAATAGCATATTGTAGCCTGTAATATGCTACATTGGCTTACATTTTCGGTATTTTTAGTTGTAGTTTATAATATAAAAGTATGACGTTGCTATTTGATTTAATTCTCTACTTTTCCTCAGTATTTTAGTGCTTTTCAAATTTAAAAATCATAATATCGATGAAATATAAAAAGTAATTTTCTTGCTAGAAAATTAACTAAGATTAGCTAAGCTAAATAAAGAGAGTTGTGTTCAAATTTTTTAGGAAGACTCGAGTAATATCGGATTCCTAGAAGTCGCAGCTGTAGAAGATACTCATTCAACGAATGTGTTTATACTCAGGTGTGACTTACTGACCAGTGGATCTATTTCACATTAGTGGCAAAATATATTTCACTGATAACTTTGAATTTTTAGATATATTTGAGGAAACCTCATTTTAAAACTTGATAAAAGAACTTAATATTTATATAATTTTTTATATTTTTGTTTATATACAAATTTCTAATCAACGACTGAAGTTACATTATTCAAAAATATTGTAAAGTATTGTACTCAGAAGTTCGTATCGAACATTTCGATTTCCTAACGTCTGAAGAAAGGCAATACATTTTTGTATAATGCTAGCACGAATTCAGATAATTAACAACTGTTTACTTTGGAGTGTACTAAATACTCGAAAATGTTTTACTTGAAATTGTTTTTAAAAGATTCCTTTATGGGAGGCCTTAAATGAACTTAATTATTCTCTTTATGATGTTATAAATTGTGTATAGGAGAGCCAAACATTTTAAAAAATACAAATTTTAACTTTAAATTTGAATTAAAGCTGTTACTTGATGATGCATCATATTTAAACTGTTACTACTTATAGGTTACAGAAATAAAAATAAAATATTTTGACACGGTACCTGTTGCTTCGTCAATGTGTGTGCTTCGAAGTGGATTTCTTTTTGTTGCTTCTGAATTTGGAAATCAGTAGGTGTAATAATTATATACTATACTTTTATCTTAATCGTTTATTTAGTTTTTTGTATCAAATCACTAAGCTAGGTGACGAAGATGACGACCCTGAATTTAGCTCAGCAATGCCTTTGGGAGAAGGAGATACATTTTTCTTCAATCCAGGACAGTTAAGAAATCTATTGCCAGTAGATGAAATGGATTCCTTGTCTCCGATTATGAATGCCCACTGTGCGGATCTATTTAACGAAGATTCACCGCAAATATTTGCTTTTTGTGGAAGAGGCCCTCGCAGCAGCCTTCGAATTCTTCGACATGGTCTAGAGGTTTATATTAATTCAAAGTTTCCAATTCACAATTTTTACCAATAAGATAGGTTTCAGAAATGGCTGTTTCAGACTTACCAGGTAGCCCAAATGCTGTGTGGACAGTAAAAAAGAGAATTGATGGTAAGTAGCTTATAAGCTATGCATAATTTGCTCCATCGTATTATGCCTTCAAATAAATTTATTTGAACGTATTTTAAGTTTGAAATTTAGTTTTCGTCTTCGGTCTGGTTGCGATTATATATCAGTTTAATTTCAGGAGATTTTTAATCCAATCGTATTATTGCTAATTCAATTAGATTATTAATTTATTAATTAATAATTAATTAGATTAATTAATTAGATTATTGTTCAATTGTATCATGGATAAAAATAAGCGTGTTAAACTTCTTGGTAATTTCAAACAGTTTTGTTGTAAACAAAGTGGTTGTTTTCTTCGTATAATACAATAATGTTTTTTAAGAGAATGCCTACAATAATAAAAAATAATAAATTGATTGCTTTATCCTTGATAAAGCAATTCTCGATCGCTCAATTTTAAATAGTTTTTAAAAATGTTCAATTTTATGTATTACCGATAATTGTCATTGGATTACATACATTGGAACGAATATTGTATTACCAACATAAGAACGAATACAAGATGCTTTCTGACAATAGCAATGAAATTCTTGATTTACAAGAATTCGATTACAAATTATAAATTAATTATAAATTTAATTACAAATTAATTAAAATCATAATTTGATTTGTAATGTTCTAATCTGCTTTAATATAGTGGTGCTTCGATGTGTGCCCTTGTTTTAATTTTAAAAGTGAGCACACACCACTTCCTTGAGTCTTCAATTTATTTAGTTGAATTTGCAACTTAATAAGTACACACCATCGTACTAAATTTACCAATATTCCGTAGCCATTTCACTACCGATTTTATGAAAAGGACCACCGATTCTAAAGGATTACGTGATAATTGAAGTATTTTAAATTTGCCATCTTTGCTAACAAATTGGTGAGAATAAAACATCAGTAAAATAAATTTAACAAACTTTAAAAATATAAACGAGACATTCACCGAATTCCAACGTCAATAAATTTGCTGTTTAAGGCGAGTGCCTTCTCACAAGAGCGAAAAATAATAAAATTGCAATTTTTTGTTTAATAAATTATTTGATTAATTTTCAAGGTTTTATACTATTTGTATTCACGAAATACAATTTAATATATTTACTTATTTTATATTAATTGTTTATCAATAAATATAAAACATTTATTCACTTGCTATCACAGATAATCACATTTTGCCTGAGCGCTATTGAAATTCAAGATGAGCTTTTGCTATCATCAATATATGGCAATTTCTGTCATAATTTCGCATTTATTAATTGATTTGACAAATTCGTTGTTCTTATTAGATGAATACGATTCATACATAGTGGTATCATTCGTTAATGCCACATTGGTTTTGTCTATTGGTGAAACAGTTGAAGAAGTCACTGATTCTGGATTTCTCGGCACAACGCCTACACTTTGGTGTGATCAGATCGGGGAAGACGCTTTAATACAAGTTTACCCAGAAGGCATACGTCATATTCGATCTGACAAGCGTGTAAATGAATGGCGAGCACCAAGTCGTAGAATGATAAATCGTTGTGCAATAAACAAGCGTCAGATTGTACTTGCTCTTGCGGCAGGTGAATTAGTCTACTTTGAAATGGATCAAAGTGGACAACTAAACGAATATACGGAACGACGAGAAATGCAGTCAGACGTGGTGTGCATGGCACTACCTGCTGTTCCTGAAGGCGAAATAAGGTCTCGGTTTCTTGCCGTTGGACTTGCTGATCACACAGTCCGTATAGTTTCTCTTGATCCCAATGATTGTCTTAATCCACTTAGCATGCAAGCTATACCCGCTCCTGCTGAATCTCTTTGTATAGTCGGGCAACCGTTATCAGGGATATCTGCTGGAGGGTTGATGTACCTCAATATTGGACTTCAGGTAGATTCTGCCTTATATTAAACTTTTATTTCAAGAGTTGAAATTTGTAAATTTTGTAAAATCGGTTTTGAGCTTTTCAAATATGCTAATGTTTTCGTTATTAGTTTGTTTGTCTCATTAATATTATAAACAGGATTACCTTGTTTAGTTTTAAATTTCACTCGTCAGTAAAATTTGCGCCATAATCTAAACTACTATTTGATGATATTTTGCATGGCATTTTCAACTATATATGTAACATATATAAATTATAAAATTTATTAATCAATTAAATTTATTAAATTATTCGTAAAAGTTTTTAATTATTATATTATTATGTTCATTAATATTTTCAATTAAAAACAGTGTCTGATGGGAAATTTGTACGTTTTGAACGCATAAATTTGTACACAATTGTTTGAATAAATTTGCTTACTCTGTTAATATTTGTCCCACCAGAATGCAGGAAATTTTAAATTAAATGTTTTTCTTTGCTGATAATGCATCTTAATCAAACGATTAGGCTTTCTACCTCCATATTGGATTTAATATCAAACATGTGCTTTAATTTTAAACCTAAGCTTTTTGCAACTAAACATTTCCAATGTTCAACTATATATTCTCTCTTTTTATAAAATTAATTTATTATTATAACTATTGCTTTGATTATCCACGATTTAATAAATATTTATTATTTAAAAATTCATCAAAAACAAAAATTTAAATACTTTGTATATAATATATATCCTTAATATATATAAAATATATATTAATGATATATATAAGGATATTTATATATCCTTATATATAAAAATATCCTTTATTTAAAAATCTATTTAAGTATATCTTATTTTTATCTTTTAATTTATCATATACTAATATATTAATATATAATAAATTTAAATATTATTTATTTATATTTTTTATTTATAATAAAACTGTTTATTATAATAAACAGTTTAGTCAAGCTATTAGTTTTCACAGGATCTTTTAATTTAATTTCTACTTAATTATTTCTTAATAGAAACCGGCATGTAAATCATACCGTAACTAGAAGTTGCTTCTTCCCATCATACAATTAATTGAACATTGAACCAATCGTTCGATCATTCAATTATACTGGGTAGAATTATTTTAAGACAATAAGCAAATTAAATTTAATTCCTATTAAATAAGTGAATAATTCTACCATTTCTACGCTTGAAATTTCTATATTATATTTTGTAGGAAAAGGTTTACATTAAAATGGTTGTCTTTTTTCAATATAAAAAATCTGAACGAGCATTGTTTTCAAAATTTTTATTTTGTTACTTTTACAATTTATGTATTTTATGTAGAATGGAGTTTTGTTACGTATCGCATTGGATAACATCACCGGAGACATGTCTGATACACGTACTCGATATCTGGGTTTGAAACCAATAAAGCTGTTCCGTATTTTCATACAAGGGCAAGAATCGGTAAGATATTTTGTCAGCAGCTAAAGACTGCGTTATAACGATATAATGTTGTCTTATGTCCGAATTGTAAATAAAAATTTCAGACGTATAAGTCGCTTGCAAATCTGTTCTCTTTTAAGTGACATCCACGAAAGGACTGTTCAAAGTGGCAATTAATTAATAAATTAACTCGAATTAATTTAATTAATTAATTTAATTTAAGTAATTTCATTTATTAACTTAATTTACAAATAATCATTTAAATTGGTACTATTTTTTATTCTTAGTTTAAAAAAAATAACTGTTTCAATTTACTTCATACAATTCTATTTCCATTTTAGATCCTCGCAGTGTCTAGTCGTACCTGGTTAAGTTACAACTATCAATCCCGTTTTTTCCTTACTCCGCTGTCTTACGAACCACTTGAATTTGCTTCTGGATTTGCTTCGGAGCAGTGCCCTGAGGGAATAGTAGCTATTTCCATGAATACCCTTCGGTAATTGTCTTTTTGTTTTCAAAGTTACCATTTACAACGCTGATTTAAAAAAACTCTCCCGTGTGCATCAAAGCGGTAATTTATCTTATAATCCTCGTAAAGTTCAACTGGTCAATTTTAATGATCTTGAAATTTTTCAACTGGCTAGACCCTGAAAGCAGCAAAAGATGCTTTTAGTTTATTAAATGATTTGCTGTCACCGATTTTAGTAAAGTGTGCAAGTATCACATATCTCATTAGTTTAGAGAGAGTGAATACGAATAAATTTATCTTCTTTTTCGATTTGTCCAGACATCATAAGGTCAGTATGAACAATTGATTTGTACTGATAACGTTTTTTAGCAAATCAGTGCTGATTTTAATAATTTTGAGGTATTACATTGTTATATTAAATTTATGGAGCTTTCTGTTATTTGAACTTTTTGTTTAAACCAAAGTGAAATGTCTAAAAGCGAAATATTCAATTCTCATTTTTGATGCGTCCATAAAGCTGCATAAAGCTACATTTATACTTTTGATGGGTTTAAGCATTACGTTCAATTAATCAGGAAAGAAGCATAAAGCAATGTTGCATCAACATAAATATTTACTTAATTTAAAATCAATATTTATTCCTTACAAATTAATGTTAAAAGCTTAAACAATAAATTATTACTTTAGAATAAATTATTGTTTAATCTATAATAATTAATAATTATTAATTTATTTAATTATTATTAATTTAATAATTATTTAATAATTCAATTATCATCTTGTCAAAATCTATAAAAAAATAATATTCGTATTTTATTTGAAAAATAAATAAAAAATATTATAAATAATTTTAAATTTATCGTTTAATCGTTTGCACGCTATTGGTATATTTTTGTGCATAGGATCCTTTCTCTAGAGAAACTTGGAGTTGTGTTTAATCAGGAAGTATTTCAACTAAAATATACACCAAGGAAGTTTGTAGTAAACCCTGATCCCAAACCACTTATATATCTGTTAGAATCAGATTATCTGTCCTATACGGAATATAGCAAGCAACATAGACGACAGCACATGGCTGCACAGATGATTGAGGCAGCTAAACCTGAGGAAAAATCACTTGCTCAAGAAATGGCGAATGCTCTCATAACTGAAAAGCTATCGGAAGAGCAATTTGGCCCTCCAAAAGCTGCACAAGGAATGTGGGCTTCGATGCTTAGGATAATGGATCTTTCAACAAATCAAACTCTCAATACATACGAATTTGAGCAAAACGAGGCAGCTACTAGGTATGCAAAGTATTTTGTTTTGAAAGTTTTTATTGGCGAAAGTCAATGCGTGTATGAACGAATAACAACAATATGTTATCCTCTACAGTGGATTTTGTTTGGTAACTGTCCATATTACCAAAACATGAACAATAAACTTGATTTCTTTGCTGATTACTCTTTCCACTGATCTCAGTGGAAAGATTATATTGTATAAAAAATATATTATATTACAATATATTTTCTATATGAAACGCATTTTATAAGTTAGCAAACTACAAAATGCAGTAAATCTTTACTGCCCTTATCAGTTCTTTTTGCTCGCTAATTGTATGTAAAAGGATTTAAAACTAATGTATATCCCTTAAGTATATCTTATCTTAGGGGCAACGAAAAGATAAAAAATCGAATTAGTGTAGCAAAACTTTATATTATGTACTGAGTATACTGAGTTGATGCTTATAATACAGCTTTTACAAATATTATCAAGGTAATTTAATATCTTATATTAAATTTAAATTTTGGGTATTAACTGCAGAACAATAACGAAACTAAATCTATATTCTTAATTTTGATTTGTAATAGATAATTACATCAAATTCAGCTGCATAAAATCGATATAAAACTTTATCTTTTTGTATTCTCGGGGATGGTTCGCAATAAAAAAAAAGTTACTTTTGACCCGAAAGCAATTCTCAACGATATAAAAATTTATATTATTATATCTGTCGTGTATTAAGATATAATAATTCGCTGTCAAAGCCTGTGACTTTAAACATAAATGTAAATAAATAACTATTAATTAGTTATTATAAATAACATTATATTGTTATTACATCTATTATAATGTGTCTATTTGTAATGTCTTATAAATAACTGTATTTATTCTTCAATTAATTTAAGAAAATTTAAGCGAAATTTAAGTTCTACAAAATAAAATCAATTATTTTTCTATTTGTAATCTAACAAATTAATTTGTAATTAATTTATCTCTTATCTTGCAACTTATCCAAAGACGCAATTTATCAATCGTTAAAAGAAGCAATTTTTTTTATTAAAAAGTAACTTAAAATTTTTTGTTCGATAACTAATTAGACATATACTGCAAAGACATGAAGTCATTCATTTTGCTTGCACATTATTGTAATTTTTGTTAATTGTCTTACAAAAAGCGATTAGACATATCGATTTTAATAAATTGTTTGCAATCAGTTTTTCTAATTCTTAAGCATTGCTACTGTTGAATTCGCACTACGGCCAGAATCTCAACATCTTATTGTCGGTGTTGTAAATTCACTTATTCTTAATCCGCGAACACATCTCGGCGGATATTTATACTGTTTCAAGATCAAAAGTCATGGCTCAACAGTTGAACTTGAACATAAAACACAAATTGACGAAGTACCAGGTAAGCAAATGCTACGAATTAACCACATAATTTTTTATGTTTTAAAGGTGCCATTGCATCTTTTCATGGCAAGCTGCTTGTTGGGGTTGGAAATGTAGTAAGATTGTACGACATTGGAAAAAAGAAACTGTTACGAAAATGCGAAACGAGAGTATGATTATCTTTTGCTTTATGAAATTCATTCATTCACTCACTTGGACGCTTATTGAAAGCGTCACTAACCAAATAAATACATCTAAATTATTTTTTATTACTTATAAATAAGTAAATAACTAATTCTTTAAAAAATACGTCAAGGTTTTTGCTCTAAAAACAGTTTAACATAATTTGTATTTAATTTATTCGCCTATTTATTTTTTTATTTGCTCATTACTCTTTAAATAAGTAAATAATAATATTTACTTTTTAAACCGCTTTATTCACTTGCTTTATTAAATCGTTTATTTTTGTCGTTTTTTATTCATTTATAAAATAAAGTAAATGTCGTTACAATGTTTTTGTTAAAATAACATTAATATCGAATGTTCTTATTCTAACATTCAGAATGTATATTGGAATCCTGTTCTTCGACAATGTCTTAAGTATAATAATATATAATAATACAATAATCTTAAATCCCTTTAATCGCAATTACAGTTTGATTTAAATTTCAGGAAGGTGGAAATATCTTCCTTTGTGGTCATATCATAAGATATTCCCACTAAAAAGGTTGCTTAACCAATATTCCTGCAATTGTCAATTCATAAGATATTCCCACTTGTCAATTAGCTGTGGGAACTACACGTCCATAACAACTGCTCATATCACATATCTTTGCAGATATATGCCCATTTGCTACACCATCATCCTTATCCTCAGTCACAAATCATGTGACTATGGGATATAAACATTTCAGCTTATCGTAAGTGCAGGGTAAACTCAAGAAGCCATACTTTTTTATAAATCGTACAATCCTCTATTTATAACCAAATTTTTCAACTTTGATTGTGAATTAAGACAATCATTATGTAATTTAAGCTGTTAATATCAACATCAAATTACATCTATATTTTATCAAATTATTTTAAATGGCATCTCAAAATTTATTTTGTCTTCAAACAAAAAATAATTCTTTTAGGGCATTCCAACCCAAGTTTCAAATATATATTCTCTGGGTGGACGAGTTATCGTCAGTGATCTACAAGAGAGCGTTCATTTTTTAAAATATAAACGGGCAGAAAATCAGCTCGTCATTTTTTCTGACGATACAAATCCGAGACATGTTACTGCATTAGTTCCTCTTGATTATAGCACTGTGGCTGTTTCGGATAAATTTGGAACTATCTCTGTTGTAAGTTGATAAAGATTTTGCTATTAAAAAATATTTTTCTAAAATATTTGCTAGATTTTATTAATATGTTGCTAATCCTTAAAAATCGTTTGACTTCGAAACATTACAACGTATTTTTAACACTTTGTTTTCCTGTACTTTCCTCCTAATAAATTCGTTCTCTTGTATTAAAATAGTTAAAAATCAACATTTTTAATCTGTTTGAATGAATATTAAATTATATAATTACATACATTTGCTAAAATTGTAAATTTTAAATTATTATTTATAATTTATTATTTATAAATTATTATTTATATATACTAAATACTATTAACTTTTATTGGTAAAATAATCAATATTATAAATTTTAATTTTGTATTATACGAATTTTGTTAGAATTTTTAAATTTATATTAGTAATTTTTCATGTCTAAATTAAAATATATTTGAAAATGGTAACTTTTATCAGCTAAGCATAAAAATAAAAAATAAACAACTAAATTAAATTAACACAAAAGTATTTTTTGTTAAGCAACTCAATTTAAATTATTAATTTATAACTCTGATTTGACATATCTTTTATTGCTACTATAATTTATGTATAGAGACAATAACTCCAAACTTTAATATTCAAAACCCTAAATTTACTCTGATAAATTCTATATTATCAAAATATAAAAGTATTCGATCACGTTCAAAATTTTTTCAAGGATAAATTTTAAACATGTATTAACATATATACGAAATGTAGGCGTAGGCTCACTGTCGTTTCTATCATCGTCAGCTAACTGAGTTTGCTGATCAAGCAACATGCTTGTATTGTCGAAGTTGTATAGCTAGAGGGCCACTTAGATTAGACCATCCTGTAGTGATGAGTAGACTAAGGTCGAAACGCACTTAAAAATCTGTATGATAATTTACATTCTTTTATAAATATACTGATTTGTCATATGATTATTTTGCAAAACGATGTTGTTCCCCTAACGAACTCTCGAACACATTGGTTCTTTATTTTAACTGTTTAAATTTTAAGGTTACATTTGTAGAAACTTCGGCCAACTAATATGTTTAGTACATTTAAAAAATAAATTTTTTAAGTGAATCGATTTTTACATTTTTATATTTATTAATATATAATATATTATAATATAATTGTAAATATATTAATATTAATTTATATCCTTGTGGATCAACTGAAACGATGTAAGATCATTGATATTCGAGCCCCTGGCTGCAGAGCTGCTGTGGCGAAAGTTTATATTTATTCATTCGTCAACATAATTGCCTCGACCGATGCATATTTTACTTAAGATTTTAAGATTTAATATAACCTTTTCACTTAATTTTGGGGATAATTATCTAATAATCGATTACGGAGTTAAGTTGTAAATGTAAATAAATTTACTTTAGAACACATGGAATTTTATTAAATAATGATAACGTTACGTAAATTATTGCTGTAAATTGATTTAAATGTTGATTTAAATTGTTATTATTACAATTATTATTGAATTAATTTATTATTGAATTGATATTATTAATTATTATTGAATTATGCTGATTAAATTATTATTGCTGTAAATTGATTTAATTATTGCTGTAAATTGATTTTAATTGATTTTAAAGTATTACTTTAAAATCCATTGGTGTTTTTATTAAATAATTATTTGTAATTTCAATTATAGCTTCGTTTGGGGAGTGATGTAAACGATAATGTAGATGTGGATCCTACTGGTATTAAAGGTCTATGGGATAGAGGATTGCTAAATGGAGCTTCTTACAAAGTATAAATTTGTACATTGCGGTTAATTTCATAATTATTTATTTAAATATCGTATATCCAAAATCATGTTTAATACATTCATTTTTCGATTTTAAGTTGATTTGTTTTTGATATTAGAATTTAGCAATAGTTTTGATTTTTGATATTAAAAGATTGGTTAAATTGAATGTTCAATAATATTCGGTCACTTTTCCGTCGTCACTAATACTCACAAAGTTTGTTGATATCCAAATAATTGTATAATTAATGTATAATTAATTCGAATGATTAAATTTAATTGTTTTAGCAACTAAATTTGTAAAATAAATCAAACGCGTCTCCTTATAAATTATATCTAAAATGGTTATCTAAGAGTAACATAACATTATATTAAATAAAGTCAGCTTACTTTATAAGATTATTGAAAATAATCTTATAGAATATTGAAAATAGAAAAATTTTAGACGTGCATAATTTAGATTTATGCATAAAGCACGTGTCTATTTGAGTTATATTTGTTCAACTAGATTATTATTCTGACAGACAAGACATCAATTCAATATTTTGCTGTATTTTATTAATTTGTTTCTGGTTTCTAGTGAAATAATCAATCAAAATTAGTAAATTAAATATTTGCTTGGTTTCAAATAAACCAGGAATATTTTAATTTCTTTAAATATAAAATTCGCCTCAACCAAAATATAAATATTTTAAATAAATTTCAACAATTATAAAATAAAACAGTCATAGTCTAAAAATTTAATAATTTTAAAATTATTATTTATATAAAAATTTAGATTTTTACTTTGCTTTTGAACGCAAAAGATTCATTTGCAGGAATTGAATTCAAGGCATCTGATACACAAAATTAATTGAGTACACGGTCAGTATGTGGGTGGAATACATTTTATATACGTGTATATAAAACGCACATATCAACTCAATCCGACTGACAATGACTGCTGAGTTATTATGAGCGTCTCGGAGTTATACATTAAATTTATGGATCTGATAATCAAAGATCGGCTTTTTAGCAGCAAATATGTATTTAAACGAAATTAAGATTGTATCTTCTTTAAATAAATGGTTGTATTAATGAATACTAAAATATATAATCTTTGATTAAATATTTAAAACGTTTGATTAAAATATTTAGACTGAAGTGATAAACAACTTTTATGTTGGTGAGACTGTAACCTCGTTGCAGAAGATCGCTCTAAATCCGGGTAGTTCTGAATGTATTGTTTATACGACTTTATCAGGAACAATTGGAGTCCTAGTTCCATTTACATCCAATGAGGTAATTTTATCCGTTTTATTAAGCGTTTTTATTTAAAATAATAAATTAGTTGAAATAATATTTTTTGTCAATAAATCATTTTTTGCACAAATTAATAATTATAAATGTTGACTAAATAGTTGATCAACGGTAATTTAATTATCAAAATTTCAAAGTTTTGTCATATACAATGGCAAATAAATTGAATAACGATTGCTGATTGAAATAAATATTTAAATTTAAATATTAAGTTCAAATAACAATTTATTGAATGTTTCAGTTTTTACAGCTACTACGGATAATTGCTATGGAAATAGGAAACAAAAGGACTTTAAAGTACATCAGAATCATTCTTAAATTAAAGAATGATTTAATGCGACTGTGAAATGCAAATGCTTGATTATGAAATGTTAATACAAATTAGAAAATTGTCTTTCGTATAATTCTTGACAAGAAAAGTATTATGATTTCCTATGATCTAATTTTTAGGGTTTTTGAAAAATACGATCCACTTGCAACTTTCGATATTTTAAAACTAATCTTTGTAAATTACATGTTTTCAATAGCCACAAGATCAAAACTTCAATTTACAGCATCTTACCCGATGTGTTATTTTCCATACATCAAGACTTTTGTTAGCAATAATTTTGTTCCCAATCGATTAGTCTGTTCGTCGCTATCAGCAACGAGATCAGTTTAGTTGTATTATTTAGTTTTCACGCAACTCTTTACTAAACATTTAATCGTGAATTTTGTAGAATGTAGATGTATTTTGTTCTACATATTATTTTGTATTTTAAATAAATAATATTTATTTTATAGAATGAATGTATTTTAAAATACAATGTATTTTACAGGATGAATGTATTTTAAAATATAATTAAAAAGTATGTACAATATATTTTTTATAGAATATAGAACAAATTCCATCTCATTAATTAAAAATATAATGTAGATTTATTTTATATTTCTAGAATTAAATAGAATGTATATATTCTACAAAATGTATCAACATTCTATTTTTAATAAATGCAGGTGTACTTTGTTTTACATTCTATTTTGTATTTCGATATACATTTTATTTTGTAGATCATATTTTGTAAATAAAAGCACCATTTGTTTCCTGTATTCAAATCCGATCAAAATAATATTATTAATTAATTATTATACTATTCATTATTAATTAATAATAATTATTTATTCTAACGTTTTAAGTCTTAACTGCAAAATAATATTGTATATGTTTAAACATTTTAATGCCTTAGTTGTAAAAACCTAATGCTTATTCTAGGATCATTACTTAATGCAACATTTGGAAATGCATATGCGTGTGGAATATCAAACACTCTGTGGTAGAGATCATGCCGCCTTTCGTTCCTACTATTTTCCGATTAAGGTATTTCGGTTTAGCGAAAGGATACTCATTATTAGTTAACTTTATTAGCTAAGAAAATAGCAATCAGAAAGAAAATAACGAAGAGTAAATTTTCAAAAATAAAAGTCTTTGTTATTGAAAATAAATACTTGATAAAAATCAATAGTAATTTATTTTATTATAATAATAACATTTAAAATTTAAACTTAAATACTTGTAAATATAATATCTACATAATTTGTAATATAATTTTGTTCAAAATTTCCATGTCAATTTTCAAGGAAGTTAAGTGCTGAAAGATAGAATTTTAAAAATAAAACATTTACTTTGAGGATGCGACAGTGGATTTGAATTCATCTGAATAAATACTTAACTAGAATATAATATGATAATATAAAATAATACAATTAAATTCATTTATTAAATTTTAATATTTACAATATTTAAATCAATGTATTTCAATATTAACAAATATTAAAATATCTTACATATTAATAAATATTATCTTTAATATTAGTTACTGCGAATATTAAAATATTGTGCTATCCTTTTGTTTTAATTTGTGATATAATATTGTAATATATGATATAATATTATAATATAATATTATAATAAAATATAAAATGAAATTAATATTATAAAATTAATACATAGATAAAAAATCGCAGTATGTTTATTAGAGGACTTAAATAAATATAGACTAAGCGAGTAAACCTTTTAGAAAATAAACTTACCTAGAGTTTAACGTAAGTTAAACAATGTATCAAGCAAATTGACTATTTATCCAGATTACTGGTTTCAAAAGTAACAAATGCGATCACAAGGATACATTTTTGTAAATACATTATAAATATAAATTTACAAAATATAAATACATTATATTTTTTAAAGATATTTTAGCGATATTTTAAAGATATTTTAAAGATGAGGATAGGAAAATATGCCTGAGCATTAAATTCGAATTCTTGATATTTTTTATGTTTAAAAATATATAATCAAATTTTTAAATACATATTATTTTTTAATTTATAAAAAATAATAAATTAATTAATCAGATTTTTATAAAAAATAAATTAACAAATACGCTATATAATATTTGGTATGTTGTCGATAAATAGTAAAATAAATTTCAATTAATTGCGATATTTTTTAGAAACATAATTAATAACGATCTAATTAAAAATCTATCATATTTTATCTTGGTTCTGGACATATTCCAAAACCATAAAGAGATTTTATTTTTATTGTAAATTAAAAAAGAAAAATATAAACTTTTTGACGATTAACATTAAAAAATAAAAATATATTATAGTGCTAAAAATATAAAAATATATTTTAATGATAATATATATATATTTTATATATTTTTATAAAAATGTAATGTCATATGCAATCAGTAGTTATAAGTATTTATCAGTATTTAAAAATGTTTTAATATTTCAAATATTTTTTATTAGATATTTTACATTTATCTAATAAAAAAGATTGCTTAAGGGAGTGATTGATGGAGATCTATGCGAAAAGTTCACTACGTTAGAACCGGAAAAGCAGAAGTATATAACTAGTACATTTGATCGCACACCAGCAGAAGTAAGAGTCAATTTTGAAGCACAAATTACTTAATTGTTTTCGATGCTACATTTTAGGTTGCAAAGAAGCTGGAAGACATGAGAACAAGATACGCCTTCTAATAAATTGTTTAAAACATGTATTAGTTCGTAAAATTATGTATATTTCAAAAATAAAACCAAATTACAAATGTTTGATAAAGTAATTGTGACGTCCTGAATCTGTTTTATTTTGCAGAAGATAATTATTATTCACCGAGTAATGAACAAACATCAAAACTGAAAATATAAAAGACAAAATTTATTTTAATTACATACAAGATAAATGCGTGAATTTATTTATGAATCATCCGTAAATTCATCTATTATAAATCATTAATAAATATAACTTCTATATAAATATATAATGTATTATGCGAAAATACTTATGATAAATAATATACTTTGTATTAGAATAAGATACTTGATAATCAAATTTTATCAGAGGAAATACATCATTAGCATGTATTTGGCCCCGCTGCTATGTGGGTAGAGGAGTTAGGGGCCGAAACCTGATAGCATGGCAGTTCCTTCTGATGACCTCTAATTCTTATTCTGATACAACGTCTGTTATTTATTAGTCAATTCATAAAAATGACGTTTATTTCAAATTTCCATTTTTATTTAAACCAAAAGATTAAGATTAACAAAAAGTTATGACCAAAAGATTTCATTAAAATCCGCACTTTATCGATAATTTAACTTTTCAAAATTTCTTATCAAAATAAAATTATAAATTATTAAATTTATAATTCTTTATATAAAGAATTATAAATTTAATTTTCATCGTTATATCCTTTGATGTAATTTTTTAATTCGTCGTGATATGAATCGAAACCTGATAACACAGCGGTTCCTTCTGATGGCCTCTAATCCTTATTCTGATACATCGTCTATTATTTTTTAGTCAATTTATAAAAAAGACTTTTATTTTAAATTTCAATTTTAACATTTTCACTCAAATATTGTTTTTCATATTGCAATCTTATGTTTGGAAATTAATCAGTTCAGATAACTGAGTATATATTACTATTTAGTAAAATAGTATTTGCTAACCTTTATATATATTTATTTATATTTATATATTATCCTTTTTTTTATTTATTTTCAATTTAAATTTTTTAGTAATTGAATTTAAATTATAATACGTAGACAGTTTACGTTGGTAGCATTAAATAGAATTACATGTAAACTACATGATTATTAGAACCAATTAAAAAGAATGTCTTCTGGTAGCACAAGCGGAAAAACCGTTCGAATATTTAAATAATTCAATGTTTTCGTGAACCATGTAATTACGACGTACTATAGGCTAATATTCTGGATATCAATCAGTTTAGAATTATTATATTGTCCAAGTAAAATAGCTCTCAAATTAATTTTTGTTGATTTAATTATTGGAACTAAACAAAACAAAATAGTTTTGATTAGCACGAAACAAATGTTCAATGTTTTCGCCGCTATCGTTGATTATACAAACCATTTATCTTCCGGATTAAGACATACACTATGATATTTAATCGCTATGACTGCCTAGATCATTAATTTATAATAAGTTAAGAGGATTGATATTTTTTGATTTAAGAGTAAATTAAATGAATAAATAAATATTTGTGATTAATGTTTTAATTACCAAAAATTTCAACAGTCGGAAATACGTCATTAGTATGTATTTGGGTTCGTTGCTATGTTAGGTCTATGAATAGGGGCCGAAGCATGATAACATAGCAGTTTTTTCTGATGACCTATAATCCTTATTCTGATACATCGTCTATTATTTTTTAGTCAATTTATAAAAAAGACTTTTATTTTAAAATTGACTTTTAGTTTATTATAAAACAAAAGTCAATTTAAATTTTAATGTTAAATTTTGTCGTTATATAAATTATATAAAATTTTATAAAACCAATATTTATTATTTAATTATTAATTATTTATTTAAAATACGTAGACTTAATTAGCTGATCTGATTCATTGTCTACAAACATAAATTAATATAAAAGCACTTTTAACTAATAAAATTTAAATTATTTTGCGAAATATTTCCTATAGACTCATCAAGTTAAAGTAAAATTTAATAAAAATCATGGTCAGTCAATTTTTTCTTTTTCTGGATCTCCTTTTATCTTAATTGATTTGGTGATCTGTTCGAGCATGATTACCTAAATTCACAAATACGATTTACTATGATACCATGCTATTTTATCAAACCTGTGCAAATGAAAAAGTGGTTGTACCAACAAAGTAGAAGTTTGAATTAAAAACCTTACGTATCGCATATCCATTCCATAATGCGGACATTAGCACAATTCCAACAGTGTACAGTGCGACTATTAAATTAGTCCAGTTCGAATCTAAATGAGGATTATTACATTGATGAAACAATGTAAACTTGTCAAAACTACGTTTATACTTATAGCTAACTCGTTAAAAAATTATTTCGTCACAATTTTATGCCAAAACTTTTATTTGTTACTTCCAGAATTTTAGCTACCTAAAATAGTATATTTATAACATATATTACAACTAAAACTATATTATTTAATAATTTAAATAATTTAACAATATAGTCTAAAAAATATAATTGTAAAAATTAGGCAGTTAATTTAGAAACTAAATTAAAAAATTAATAATTTTATTAATAAATTTAATTTATTATTAATAAGAACGCCAAGATTAAAAATCGTATAAATAATAAAATATTAATAATAAAATATAATTATTGAAAAAAATAAAGAAACAATATTTTCGGTATTGTATATTCGTTATAAGATACTACATAAAGTATTTCGGTCTTAATGGATATATACAGTCAGATATCAGCTATTAACATTTTTAGATACCAACACATGATGTTTTTTAAGCCCACATTCATAACAAATTTGAAGAAAAAGTGTCTATAAGTTTGCCTTAAAGACAATATTCAAACTAGATTCTAGTTTGAATCTAGTTTTATTCAGACAAAAATTATTGTCCGAATATATTTGAATATATATGTGAATCGGATACTAGAATATCATAGTTAACACAAATTATAACAAATAGTATTTTAGAAAAAATGTAAATTGAGCGATCCAGAAGATTGGCTCAAACCTTCTAAATCAAATATAAGGATTTGACATCAAAATTCGTTATTTGTTTAAAAATTAAGATTAAATTCATTTCATTATTTAAAATAATTTAATTAATTATACTTTATAAAATCAAAAAGTGGATTTTTAACAAAATCGAGTATGATAGATATTTGATAAAGATAAAATACTTAATAAATTAACCTGCTATCTCGCCAAATGCGGCATGTTGACTGTAGATTACATATCTGTAATGACGAAATGCATTATAAAAAATGCATTTTCAAGTTAAATTAAAAAATTGAAATTTAAAATAATAATCAATTTTTGTGAATTTACTAATAAATAACAGACGACGCATATGAGTCTCAACATATATGATCACTTTAATTCTCCAAGAAGAATAAAACGCATGGTTTGTATAAGTTCTAAGCAAAGATATCCGTGCTTTATTCATATGGCATCAAGAAAGTATATAGTACTTTAAATTATAATACATTATTTATTTGGTATAGAAAGAGTCTTCAAACTGTTTTTAAACTTGCATATGATATATCAACGCTTATGGATGAGTATCTAAATTACAATAAAATACTATAACTGAAATTCCTTAAGTATTTATCTCTCTAAAATGATTTAATATCTTTTAATCAATTTGAATATTTTTTGGTATAGAAAGAGTCGTAATATCACTGTTTTTAAACTTGCACATGTTGGAATATTTGATGCATTTAATAAAATGATTATCTAACTCTAACAAGGCACTAGATAATTCCATAGCTTTTAAATAACGCTTATAGATTAGCGGTGCTATAAATAAATGTTATAATTATAACTTTAAAATAATTATTAGGTTATAATTATTAAAGCTACACAATTAAAACAATTTTTTAAGATAATTTTTGGAAAATGCAGAATAATAAATTGTTCTATAAGTAATAAATTGATTCTGAATTTTCCTAATTTTTTTGATAATGCAGATTTTAAAAATCATAAATTCATTTCTTATTTTCCTTGGTCCTGCTCCAGAATAAAAAATATAAATATACCAATTCCATTTTCAAATTTTAAATTCTGATGTACCCTAAATATTCATCTTAAATATTCAGTTGTAATTATAACTTTATAATAATTATTAGATTATAGTCAATCAATTTACAGGATCAAAAATCAACGCTTATGAACGAGTAAATTCTACATTTGGCATTTTGAGATTCAACACTTTAACAAATAAATTAAACATTCGCTTTTTTATATCAAAACGCATTATTTGTATAATGCGTTTAATAACTAAGCAAAAAAATTTGAATCAATAAAACCTTTAAACCATTCAGGCCGCATTAAAAAAAATGCAATTTGCAGAGCAAAGTCAGACATCGAAGGATAAGGCTTGAAGGCACAAATTATGAACAAGCTGAGGAGTAGAGCGTCGTGTTTATTGTTTCTAGAGGAATAAGCAATCCGTTAATTACAGCGATCATTAGAAACAAAAGCATGTTACCTTAATTTGACGGACAGTGGAATTATGTGCATAAACAAAACTGCTGAATGTAGAACCACGGTCTCCATTAATTTGAATTCAGAAAAAGCTTCAACCATGATATACCACCACATGCCGATATTGGGTTTATTGTCACAATAGGAAAGTCTAGAAGTAAATTTTGCCATTAGTTCAGCAGTTTAAATTAAAAGTTGCTTATGGATTGGAAATTTAATAATTAAATATTAATAATATTTAAAATAATATTTTTATAATATACAACAGAATCACTTTTGTGATCGTTTGTGGACTTAAAGGTTGCCTTGTAATAATCATCCTTGTGATGAACCCTTCTAAATTGTAATGGGTGATTCCTAAACACTTAAAATCTGGACCCTACTGATAAAGCATAATAAGCCAAAACCGGTATAGGGATTTGATTGCTGGTAAACTGTGATGGTTTCCAATACCAAGTTATGTCCGTTTCACCGTTTACTGATTAGTTACAATCATAATGCCGTATCGCTCTGCGATCCATGGGCAGGCTGCAATAATATTTATAATATAATGCCGAATCACTTTTGCGATCGCCTGTGGACTTGAAGGTCGTGTTGTAATAATAATCCTTGTGATAAACCCTTCTAAACTGTGGTGAAAGATCTCTGAACACTCTTAAAATCTGGACCCTACTGATAAAGCTCAATAAGCCAAAACCGGTATAGGGATTTGATTGCTGATAAACTGTGATGGTTTCCAATACCAAGTTATGTCCGTTTCACCGTTTACTGATTAGTTACAATCATAATGCCGTATCGCTCTGCGATCCATGGGCAGGCTGCAATAATATTTATATAATATAATGCCGAATCACTTTTGCGATCGCCTGTGGACTTGAAGGTCGTGTTGTAATAATAATCCTTGTGATGAACCCTTCTAAACTGTGGTGGAGGATCTCTGAACACTCTTAAAATATGGACCCTACTGATAAAGTTCAATAAGCCAAAACCGGTTTAGGGATTTGATTGCTGATGGACTGTTATGGTTTCCAATACCTAGTTATGTCCGTTTCACCGTTTACTGATTAATTACAATCATAATGCCGTATCGCTATGCGATCCATGGGCAGGCTGCAATAATATTTATATAATATAATGCCGAATTACTTTTGCGATCGTCTGAAAGAGCACCATTCCAGGATCTATAAAACGGATACGATTAAATATATTAAGAAATTTTCTACCTGCTTCAACATTTTCTCACAAATGATGCATCCACTAGCCAGGCTTCCAAAAACTGGAGCCCACTAACAAATCTTGAATTTTATAATCATAATATCTTCCTTCCAAACACCACAAGCAACTCTATTCTGAGAATATTTTATCTTTAAGCAGAATCATTAGTTGCGACTAGTTACTAGTAGTGCTAATACAGATTCAGACAGCATTTATACGCAAATGAGAAAGAATTCAAGATATTTGTCTACGTTTGAGTGAAGATGCACTTCTTTTGTGACAATCTACTTAAATTCATTTCGTTGAAATTAGGAACTGGTGAATCCGTAATCAAATACGATCATTTAAATGAAAGGAAAATAGCATGATTATAAAATTCAAGATATATGAGTGGGTTCCAGTTTTGGCAAGCCTGAGTAATGGATGCATCATTCGTGAGAAAATGCTGAAGCTTTCAGGTAGAAAATTGCTTTATATATCCCATTCCAAATAACCGCGTTTTTATGTTCATTTGCGAATTTGGATAGACACTTATTATGTTCTCGTGATCCACTACAAATCGGATAATTCTCAAAGCTTCACTAAACATTACGCTACGTTCAATAAATGTCAAATGTTTGCTTAATGGATGAATAGACAATTCTTTGAGATATATGGATATCTGTTATTTGTAATATTTGGTATTACTGTTCTAGCTTGTTTTCCTTATAAAAATGTTTATTTTATATATTACTGCAACTTCAATACTAGAAAAAAGTCATTTAAAATAACAAACGCAATAGTAAAAATACGGATGACAACTTTGCAATGCAGATGTGGCATTGCAGTTCGTATTGATAAAAAAACTATAGATCCGGCGTTCGGAAAGGACAGGGCCAATATTAAAAAATTAAATTTAAACTGATCGGATACAATTTATTAAACAACGCAATTATTAATCTCTAGACTAAACATATAAAGTAAATGCTAAAATGGGAACGAAGTAACTTACATGCAACCTGCAGTGCTAGATAGAAATGACCAAGTGCCAGACAAAGCACGACCAACACATATGTGTGTTATAGACATTATAGCAATTAATAAAAAGTCTTTCAAAATGGAATGATGCATTTTCTAAATTGAACATCGATCATTAGCAATTAGGAAATCAATTTTACATTGGAAAAGTGAGCTACGAATATAGGTATTAATATGATTGGATAAATTTCAAAGATTGATATGAACGACGTGATCGCATAGCACATGAACTTATTTCCTAAACAATTTAATAAATTTCTAGTTTAAACACATTCATTTATACCTGACAAGAATAGGTAAACGGATAATACAAGTAGCAAATTATGAACCGATCCAGTTGACAAGACGCAGCAACTGATGATTGTGCATGGATTGAATAAATAACTGTGAACACAAGATTTATTAGTAATACTATTGTATATTTGTAAAATATAGTCCCATATAAAATCTAAACTTGTAAAGCTTAGCATATAAATTCATGTGCTTTAACTTTTGACTTTAAAACTGTGAATTTACAACCCATTATTGTGATTCAACTTTTTATAATTCAACTTTAATGTAAAGTGATAATTTACTTAAACTATAAATCATAATTATGATCACAAATTATAAATTAGATTATAACTTAAATTATAATCTAATTGAAAATGCTATTTATAAGTTAAAATATAACAAAATAAATAATTAACTTAAAATATTAAATTAATTATAATAATTAGATAATAATAAATTAATAATTAAAAATATTGATAAAAATATAAATGATTAATAATAAATAAAGTAATAATTAATTAATAATTAATTGATTAATAATATTAATAATACAAAATAATTAAAAATATTTAGTATTATTAATTTTAATATTTCAGCCATCACTAGGATAAATAACGTATGAAATGGAAAAATGTTAATTGTTCATATAAGAAACCGGTAAACACATAAAGTTCATGTGGTGTTTGTTTATTATACGGTTGAGATTATTGTTTGGTATTGATGATGCTGTCGATGCTTCATAATTTTAAGAAAATACAGTTTAGTTGAAGAGACTAAACGTTGATAATCGCCTAATACAAAGTTCACTTTGCGTGTACTAAAATAAATAAGTTATACAAATACACGAATTAATCAGATCAGATAACTGAGTCTACGTATTTTATACTATAAATAAAAATAATTATAAATAAAATAATTAAATGATAAATAAATAATTAAATAATAAACAAATTATTATAATATAATTATAATTACTAATTAATATATAGAATAAATCAATTTATACTATATATAAATCAAAAATAAAGATAAATAATAAATAATAAATAATTATAAATGATTTTAAACAATTTATATTTATATAACGAAAAAAATTATTATTAAAATTTAAAAAAAGAACAATTTTTATGAATTGACTACTAAATAATGTACGATGTATTAAGGAATATGAAGTACTAAGGAATATAATGTATTAAGGAATATAATGTACAATGTAAAGAGTATATAGGTCATCATGATGAACTGCTATGTTTTTAGGTTTCGGCTTCTATTCCTCGACAAAAGACAGCAGCAAGTCGACCCAACATTGAACAATCATATAATATATAGCTTTTGATCTAATGATTTTAAGTCATGATGAATCATTGTAATGACGAACGGCATTCGTCATTCTTTCGCGTCTGGCTTACATGTTTTACATTAAATTAGTGGTATAATTAAGTATCCTTCACAATTTTTAATCAGAACTTAAAGAATAATTCCTATAATACATCTCCAGTAACCAAATTACTCAGTTGTATCAGAATAATCAAGCAATTTTTGTAATGGAAATTTTTTCCTGACATACACATATTTTAACGATTTGAGCAAAACATATGTAATTTATGTAATAAATGTGTAATATTGGATCATTTAAAATATCAGTTGCAACAGTTATATTGTAATATTTTATATAATATATAATATTATAATATTTTAATATAATATTGTATTACTAATATATTAGTAATATAATAGTATTAATAAATTGTTAAATCCGAAAATATATAATTTATGTAATATGTAATATTGCATCATTTAAATGCGCAACACCGCCAAGGCCGGTACCGACCGAGCTGAAAAATGAGGAGGGTTGGTGACAGAGGGGCATTCGACTGTAAAAATACCGCTCCAAACCCTTAACACAATGAGTCAAAACCAAAAAGCAAACTCGGCTAGGGCGTTCCACGGAAGGGACGCGCAGATATCCCACTTGGTCACTGTGAAGAAGTCAAAGAAAGAGCGAAAAGTAGATTGGAAACATTAGCGGATCGAGTGCAGTGGAATGGACTCATTATAGTGTGTGACCTCGTTTATGGATAATCATAAAATAAGAACACCTTCTTAAATAGTAAATTACAAGAGTCTTTTTAAACTTTTATAAATATGATATAATTGTATACAAAACAACCAATTTAACACTATAAATAATTGATATTATTACTATCGACAATTTTTATTATCAAGAATTTCATATTACTTACTATCGACAATTCTTACTGCATGGGGTTCGAAATAAATATCTTCATACACTGATTCGGCTCTACTACAATTGACTAGATATCCACACAATAGGATATCTATTAATAAATTGTTAAATCCGAAAATATATAATTTATGTAATAAATATGTAATATTGCATCATTTAAATGCGCAACACTGCCAAAGTGTTGATATCCCTGTGTGGATATCCACTAGGTATTATATCTAGTGGATATCCACTGTGTGAATATCTAGCTAGGCAATTACAAGTTAGACAATTAATGATTTAGTGCGTTATAAGCGTCAATGATTTAGTGCGTTATAAGCGTCGTAAAGAAATAAAAAGTTGTATCCCTTGTGTGAATTCCTACTAAGCAATTTTATCGGCACGCGAAAGTAAAATTAACAGAATTAAATTATTAACTCTAAATTTATTATTATTTAATTATTAATAATTATCATAGTTAATCATTATATATAATTACAATTAAAAATTATAATTTAATATTTTCTAGATTTATTTTTAGACTTACTTCTAAAAATTAAATCATTAAAACATTTAATGAAATGTTTTAATTAAAAAAATTCTAAAAAAATAAAAATTATTTTATTGTACTTTACAAATTGTATTCACACGAAATAATTGTATTCACTCTCATAAAACTAATCGATTGAAATTTTTTTGACACATGGGCTAATAATTAGCAATCAATTTCGAAGAGATACAAATTCCTTGTTACAAAACGCAAAGGCCGCTCAACGCTAATCAGCAGTCTTATTGGCTTAGATGGATGCGAAATTAAATGTAACACGAAACCACAGCACCTGTATAGCATCATTGTTTCTTCAGTTTTCACCTTGTTAACATGATTACTGTTATCCACAAGAAGCTAAACAGTTATTGTCGATTAACAATTCCGTAAAAGTTGTGAAAACATACTCTATCAATTTCAAGAAGAGAAAAAGACTTGCACAGTAGAAATGCTGTTACCAAATCAGTAAACTAAAAGTAAGAACATAAAATTTAGCAAATAATAAAGAAGGAGTAGAATAAAGAGATAATCCTGAGTTAACTACATTGTCACAAAGGGATATATCTTTATTTTATCAGCTATCCCAATAGAGGATATAATGACAGCTTGAGTTTTAAAATGCCCAGAGCGTTATAAAGCACGGCAGTGATAAACAAGTTGATTTTTTATAAATAAAATAAAAAATATTAGTTTTTTTATTTTAATAGCCCTTGCTAAGTGAAAAACTGTTGAAAAATGCAAGAAATAATAATAATTAATAATTAATAATAATTAATTAATAAGTATATTTTAATGACTGACAAAAATCGTAAAAACTATCGAAATATCAAATTTTATATTTTTGTTTTGATAAAATTAATTTATTGGTTTTTGTCATTTTTTAAAAGAAATGGCTTTATTTTAAAAATTGATTTTTAAAAATATTGAAGTTTAGTTGTTCAAGCATGATTTATTTTGGCATTTGATGTTTGACATTTTAAGGACAAGAAAGACATTTTAAGTCAAAAATGAAGAAATTTGGGTTTTCAACCAAATTTGCTTCAATTTGCTTCTTGCTTCACAGTAAGCAAGTTGAAAAACATGCGTAAAGTGACGTTCATTAAATAGTATGGCCTAAGCCTCAAATATTAAATGCTATGAATGGCACGACTTAAATGGAACGATCCGATAGCTCAAAATTCATTTTCTAAATAGCACGTACTAAATAGCGTTTCTTTACTATCACGCTCTAAACGACATGATTCAGATGGAACGCTCAGATAGCGCGTTCCAAATGGCACACATCAAATAATAGCACGCTATACATACCTCTCTTGATAGGATGCTCCAAAGCTTAAAATAACACATTTTAAATGGTAAGCTCTAAATGGTATAGTCCAAATTAAAATAAGAAAGTTTCAAACGGCACGCTTCAAATCGCATGTTGTAGAAATGTTATCATTCAATTGCATGATCCATATAATTCACTCCAAATAATCAGCTCTAAACGACTGAACTAAATAATAGTCTACAATTTCTAAAGCTAGAAACTTGATAGAAATGCTTATCACATAATTAGATTTGGATATATAAAAATTATTTTGTAATAAATTCTTCACTTACTGTGAACACCAATAAGATATAATCCCCAAATACTCGATGAAGAACAGCAAATATTGAAAAAAGTTGAGGAGACTAAAAAGTCAATTTACTGCCAATATTTTGCAATCTTATTTACTTCTCGAATAAATGAACAGAAGCATTGATTGAAAATGGTTTGATTAGATTTCAGTCCATCTAGTTTGCATCTTATCGTACACTCCAGGACTTATTTCATCGGTAAAAACAAAAACAAATAAAAACATTGGGCTTTATGTATCAAATTTTCCTTGAATATAAAATCAGTGTCTGAGGTATTTAAAATCTCTGTAAAACAAAAGTTAATTGGCTCTGGTAATTAAAATCGTTTCTTGGGATGTTACTGATTGCTGGATTTGTACTTCGAATGAACATATTTTAAAATACTAATCGATATGTAATATTTAAAAACGGTCAATGATGTACGGCAATGTTGTTGGTTGTAAATATAAATACATTTACCTGTTTGAAAAGAATTTACGAAGCTATATTCGAATTAATATTGCATTTTATAAATGCTATAGAAGCTGTAAACGTCATATCGATTTGCCTATATCAGAAAATTATGTTAAGCGAGTTGCTAATATAATTCCTGGTGAAATTATCACCAGACAAAAGGAAGTCAAAAGAGGCTGTTAATCCTCTATTGGTTGTCAATCCTATATCTTGTAGTACTGGATCAACAAAGTATAAAAATAAAATCGATTAAAAATAATTTAAAAATCATATAACGAATGGTCAGCTTATCACCAAAGGGGGTTCTGTTGTGAAACAGCAGATAATCGTATAAAATAAAAAATATAAATAATTTATAATCGTATATAAATTTAATATAATCGTATATCATTTATACTCGTATATACTATTTATTAATATAAATATTTATGGAGTACGTTGTATTTATTAGTGAAGAATATAAACCCAGTACGCGACGTGCTTGCGTTCATGCAACAAGAGGAAAGGAGACTTAACTTTTGTGTGCGCATAACTCACAACATGTACTCAGAATATGCAGCTTTTGTTGAATAACTCTAGGCTGTATATCAATAATATCGATAAATAGTAATTTTGTAGATGATTTTCTTGTTCTACTAGCCGACTTTAACG
This sequence comes from Pomphorhynchus laevis, assembly GCA_012934845.2. Classification (NCBI taxonomy): domain Eukaryota; kingdom Metazoa; phylum Acanthocephala; class Palaeacanthocephala; order Echinorhynchida; family Pomphorhynchidae; genus Pomphorhynchus; species Pomphorhynchus laevis. Next base: position 191,681 of record WNNJ02003812.1, read on the forward strand.
CCTCCCCTCATTTTGTATTTTATTAAGAAAATGTATGCATTAATAATGTAAACGGACGAAGATCATCCATTGGAGATCATTCTATAGCAAGCATTTTCATTGTTATTTAATTAAATTGATTTAATTCAAACTCTTTTCAATTTATATAGTAATAAACCTATTCTTTTGTTAATTATAGAGTAATTGATTTTCATGATGAACTTTTTATATTAAGTGATATCGGATTGTGCTACTTTATATAACAGAGGTGCCCAATGCACAATATACGAAATATACGAAATATCTGTATCAACATACGAAATATCTGTATCGATAAAAAGGTATCTGCTATCTATTCATAAATTATTATATTATTCCATATTTATTATTAAGACTATATTAATTATTATTTAATATATAATTTGTGACGGTGTCTTACTCAATTGAGAAAACTTTCAATTAAAAGTTTTAATTAATGCACATTCTACGCTCGCAAAACACATCTGTTTTATGTTTAATATTGTCTTGTTTATATTGCCAACATTACATAATGTTATATTATGAAAAGAAAAATATTAGCTATTAATATCAAATTTAAAAATATATCAAATTTAAAATTTTATGTATTCACTTTGACGTAAACTACTTTTCTGAGTATGAGGTGTATTTGAGGTATAAGCATAAATTAAAACTATTAAACATCTTAATTATATTTAGATTATAGAAGGTAATAGTAGCCCAATTAGAGAATTTGTTCATAACTATGTAAAAACTAAATCTAAACAATAAATCTAAACGTAATGGTTTATTATGAAAAGAATAAAATTAGCTATTAATATCAAATTTAAAGAAGATATTAAAGAAGCGTTAGTAAAATTAATTAACCTTATTTTCGGAAAAAGATATACATATATATGTTATAATAATTATAACGTCTATCTAACAAAAATTAAACCATCAAATAAATATAAATATATGGATAAAATTGAATTAATAGAATCCTTAAATATTTTGATAAATCAAAATTATTTAAAAGTAGGGACATCTATATTTAGACAAGTAAAAGGTGTTCCAATGGGTAGTAATAGTAGCCCAATTATAGCTGACTTGTTTTTAAGCTTTATAGAATATGAATATGTTCATAACTGTGTAAAAACTAAATCTAAACAATATAAATATATGAAATATATATTTCGATACATTGATGATATATGTGTATTTAATTCCAATAATTTTTATTTAATTAGTGAACAAATTTATCAAGGTAGCGTCATTCTTAATACAACCAATATTAATGAAAAGAAGGTGTATATCTAGATATAAACATTAAGTTAACATTAACTAAAACTACTATTAATTTATATCGTAAAGATGACATATTTAAATTTACAAGAAACATTTTTTTTGCATGAGCATTCATGCATACCATATAATATTAAATATAAAACATTAAATAATAAAATATTAATATTAAAATATTAGAATAAAAAATAAATCTAAACAATAAATCTAAACGTAATGGTTTATTATGAAAAGAATAAAATTAGCTATTAATATCAAATTTAAAATTAAATGCAATTTTATATAACTATAATAATTTCGAAAAATTCATCACGTAGCCTTATTCTTAATAAATCTAATATTGATGATAAAGAAGGTGTATATTTAAATATGAACATTAAATTAACATCAATTAAAGCTACTTTTAATTTATATCGTAAAGATGACATATCTAAATTTACAAGAAATATATTATTGAATGAGCATTCATGCAAAAATATTTAAATAATTTAATAGATACATATTTTAAACTAGGTTACTATAAAAATAACATCAAGCAGAAAATAGTAAAATATATAAATCAACACAATAATATAAAGAATAAATTTAAACTCTCAAGTGCCAAATTTTTATGGATGGATAACAAATAATATACTTTGTACTTTTTACATATTTTTATACCTTGTATTAGAATAAGATACTAGATAGTTTTATCGGAGGAAATACATCATTAGCATTATTTGGTCCGCTGTAATGATATAAACTTTCCTCAAAATCATTTAAATAATTACATAGATGCTTATTTTAAACTAGGTTACAATAAAAAGACCATCAAGCAGAAAATAGTAAAATATATAAATCAACAAAATGGAATAAGTCATTAGCATGTATTTGGTCCAACTGCTATGTTGGGTAGAGGAGTTAGGGGCTGAAACCTGATAGCATAGCAGTTCCTCCTGATGACCTCTAATTCTTATTCTGATACAACGTCTGTTATTTATAAGTCAATTCATAATAATTGACATTTATTATAAATTTCAATTTTTTTATTTAAAATAGATAGAGGCCGAAACCTGATATCATGCAGTTTCTCCTTATGACCTTTAATTCTTATTATTATACATAGTCTGTTATTTATTAGTCAATTCAAAACATTTTTATTTTATTTAGCATTATTTTTAATATATAAATAATATAAAATAAGTAGACTCAGTTGGCAGATTTGATCAAAGACCAATATTTTCGATGGTATATAATGTCAATATATAAAATGTGTCTTATCTGTATCGAACAAATTTTTATGCTAAATAAATAATCTTATTGTATAAAATATTCTGATTTGTACGATTAAATTTTAACACGAATTAAAATTTTCAGAAAAAAAAACATAATATAAAATATAAATTAGCAAACTTACCATTCGACCAGTCTGTAATCTCAGTAATGAAGAAGGGATAATTTTTACCGAATGAAATCACATCGGGGCAACAATTGTAAACTATCGTTCTTACGACTAAAGCCAGTGTGCTCATACTCAAATAATTCAGCATATCTAAAAATTCAAAAGTGCCTTTTTAGTCATTATTCAATACTTTTATTAGTTTGATTAAATTAATAATTATGAAAGGGAATAATACAAGTCGTAGCTCCTTATCAATCTGTTCAGTTTAAGGTCTATAATTTGATCACCTAATTTATTCGAAAAGGTTTTCCGAGCTATCTGAAAGATTTGGAAAGTAGAACATTTTTGCTAAGGTAGTACTGAAAATTCGATTATTAGTCAAATGATTTGCTGTGGCTTGATATGGAAAGCGAAAATTATATATTTTCAAACTGGTATCATTACAAAAAAGTTATGGTTAATTGCTACTTGGCAAAATGCAACTCTGATTTAATGAAAAATACTATTTTATTTTTTCAATATAAATGCTAGCGGAATAAGGGAAGCAAGCTAGTCATGTATTACTTAATTTTTCTAGCTAAAAGAGTTTAATAAATTATATATTATCAATGGCTAAATGTCCAGGATGAATTTACTTGTTGAGCATTCATGGATAAAAAACAGTGGATGATAAATTTGATGGATTTTATTTGTTCTCGGATGTATGTGCTTATCCAACGATCGATTCTCTAATTGAAGATCGAATCACAGTGAATACTTTTGGAGAACTTTATGAAGCAACATAACAAAATCAAAAGAACATAATGTAATTTAGCGAAATATTCACATAAAATCAAGGGATACATTTAAATAACCGATAAAAACAAAATTATTAAAGAATCTACAAGTAAATGTTTCGAAATATGATTTATTTTACCAAAAGCGGATAAAAGAGAGAATTGAAAGACAGCAATTATGTTAATAATATATTTTTGTTAATCTTTCTTAATTGACAATAATGGATATGCGATAATAAATGTTTTTTAAATTCGAACACTAAGGTTTTATTCGGTAAATCTAAAGACACCACAAAGATAAATATACAGAAATAAAAGAATGATCATCACATTAACCCCCTCTCTGAGCATCTTTAGATAGATAGAAACATTTATTTGACGCAAGCATTTCCACTGATCACTATTAATGATATTTTAGTCATATGTTAGATGCTGATAGGTTCTGATTATTTGTTTGGTCGTTGATATCAGAAAATGAAGTGAGTTTGCGAGTTAATAGGTTCATGTTGTCGGTAGTATGAATTAATGCGTGATTTCTATTGCTATGAATTAACTTTTTGTACAACCGGATCATATATACTAACATTTCCTTAACGTAAAAGGACTGTTCCTTTATTTATGAGCCGACTTTGCAGTCACATAGAAAACTAAATAAATAAAGATTTTCTTAACAAAACAACCACTAACTATTTAGAAAAGCATAACAAGTTAGAAAAATAGAGATCGTAAAACGTATTTATTTCTTTTCTCTTTGTTCGTATTAGGACTTTAATTTAATTCAATCTTCTACTACTTCTTCAAGCCTTATGGTCTCAGGTCCATAGGGATCTGAGCCCCCAGCCGCACCAGCGCGCCGCCTTCCGACTGAATCATTCGAGGTATCTCACCTCCCTAAGAGTCCAGTCGAGGTGAACTATGGTCGGTAATCTCGAAATGAGGAGCTTGGTATGGTATCAAGTATCAAGTATACTTGACCATAGTATCTGCTATGGAGGACGTCCTCTAAAGAAGACTAATCCCGAGATAGCCCAAGTACCCCAAAGGCATACTTGGGTTTTCCCGTTCAATGACAGATGCTGGGTCCGTTTCAGAGCCCATCTAGCTCTCTTCAGGATACGTTTAAGTCTATCCAGGTCAACTTTTGCAGACCAGTTCACCGAAACAGTAAATCCCAGATATTTTACTCGACTCGTGAATATAAGGAGTTGTTGAGGCTTTAAAATAGAAGAGGGTATAGAAAATGCTAGTCTCTTAAGCTTAGTTTTTGTAGCAGAGGTGCCATGAAAGACGATCATCTTTGATTTATTCGAGTTTAACATAAGATCGGATGGGGATAACAGATCTTTTAATCTTTTAATTTTTTAATCTTCCTCCAAGACTGCATTTTTGCACCTGCGTCCAGAAAACAAAGCTGTGGTATCCATAGCTTTTTTTACAATATCACGAGATGTAGATCACGTTTAAAAGTCTTGAAAAGAACAATGGAGATAGCAAGATATAAAATAGGCGAAAGAGGGGAATCTTGAGGCACACCAGCAATAGGGTAAAACTGACGTGCATCAGTGTCGAGGGACCTAAGAGATGATATAACGAAGGTAATGGAGATGCAGGCAAATGCAGCAGAAAAGTCAAGAAAAAATCGCCACAGCTATTTGATGACTGTTATCCTGACAAAACTGATGCACTTCACCAATTGTTGAATAGACCGAGCGCCCTTTGACAAACCCATGAAAACTTAGTGGGATTAAGTTACGCCTAATTAAATATTCGCGGATTCTACACACAAGCGCTTTTCGTATAAAGAGATGAGGGAATTTTGAATCGAAATTGGCCGCAGGTCTTTGGGACATGAAACCAATTTTTTCTTAAGTAAAAATATGCGTCGGCTAATATTGATGCCGGTCACATCGGATGGTGAGGCTAAAATCATTGTGATGTCCACTTCTATTCTTTGATCGGCTGTCAAAAGCTGACACACTCGAGAAGAGAGTGGAGCGAAGGTTTTGAAGATGTCCGGAAGTAAACCCCAGGAGTTAAGGATATCCGTAACGGATAAGTCCCTGCTCATGAAGTCACCTCCTGGCAAGATTGACTGGAGAGAAAGCGTGGCTCTATAATTATATAGGGCTAGCGACTCCTCCAAATCTCTATCAAGGGCCTACGCTAAAATCCAACCCGATGTCCTTTCCCGCCAGCAGGCAAACTTCTCCTTCTTGAATATCTTCCAGAATGAACCATGAGAGGGACTAAGACGAGCACTAATGGCCTGCCCTTACTCAGCCAGATCCTATATCTAGAACTCTAGTATTCATTCGAGAGAACCTACCTGAAGGAAGTAGAGAGATTGGAAAGATGTAGTATTTTTACAAGGACACTAGTTTTGTTAGAGTGGGACTGTTAATGCGACTTATATAGGTAGTCGATAGTATAACGTTAGCTTGTAAAGAAAGGTAGGAATTAAATTCGGTCAAGCTCTTATTCCCAATCCTGAGGAAGAGTTGGATAGCTACATGAAAGAAGGCCACTCTAATAGGATCGAAGTAAAACCTCCTTCTAAGCAACGTATCTTTCTCTAGCCGCCAGCGTATTCGGTCATGAGAGGTGGTCATCTGTTAGCGCGACTGCTCAGTAAATATGGATTTAAACAACCACATCCAATGTAGCATTAATATGTCGAAGATTGAATTTGTTGTAGAGCAATGAAAGGTGGGGATTGGTGGTTTATGTATAAAATAGTCGATACTAATCCAATGACCAGTTCCTGTCGTTGAAGTCACCGAGTAACATGTCGTAGCCGCTACATAAAATTTGGTCCAGGAGGTCACGATACTTGTGAATCTCTCCCGGCCGGATGTAGACATTGGCAATGCAAATACGTTTACCGTATTTTGACAAGTGATATAACTAAACAAGACATAGCTGGACACGAGTAGTTTAATAAATGGTTGGATCTTAAAGAGCATTTAACTCAGGTTATAATACCTTGAGAAGAGGTGTGGAGAGGTTATGTAAGGAGTGAAGTGTGAGTAGATATGCTTAGGGATAAATCGAGTAATGTCCTGAGGTATACGGATAGACCGCGTCTCCTGAATAAATATAACATCTGCATCTCTACCAGATAGAAACCAAAGGGCAGAAGCAACTCCCGAATTCCACTGAATATTCAGTGAACAAAGGCTCTTGAGTATTTCCCATTGCGTTAATGTGACCTGAGTGAAACGCCCTTTATATATATTCAAAACGAGAGGCGGAAAGGTCTCCCTTCCCACCTCATGTACCAACAGGTAAAGTCGCTTGCCCACGGGCGTTATCTTCACTTCCTTCAGTAGCAACTGCCCAAAGCAGGTCCTTGCAGACTAATTTCTTAGGTGCAATAAACTGCATTGAACCGTTCCGTTTTTTAGACTTGGAAGAAGTCCTTTTAATGTTTGGATTCCCGACTGAAGGAAATCTTAAGGCCTTCGCCAACTGACTGACAAGATTCTTAACCAGGTTCTCCAAGCAAACCGCAGATTCTTGATGTTTCTCTTTTAAGAACTTTAGTATTTCAAAATAAGATATTCTGTCTTATTTTTTAACAGTCGAGACAGCTGTCGCAAAACTATCAGGTTTAGGCTTTGAGTACCTATGATGCTTTTAGTAGTTTTTGAAGAATGATCATTTCTTCAACCATGTGGGGTGCTCTCCCCCGCAGTTAGAGCAGCAAGGTTTACTCTTACATTTATTCGGATGGGTAGTAGATGAGCGCATACCCCGCATTGGTTCGGGGTAAGGAGCATCCCCCGAACCAATGCCCTCACTGGTGGCAATTGTTGCAGTGAAGGTACGTTAATGCGTCAGTCTCCATAATAGAGAATTTGAGGTTGTATTCCATAAAGAGGTTACCGGGTGAAATCGTTAGACCCTTAGCTACATCTACCGGGGCGTAGCAAAACTCCACCGGGATGGGGAAGTTTTTATTTCTTTTAATGAAGCGTAAGTTTGATATTTTGATATTCATTTTCTTCATCCGAGATAAAGGCAGGGATGTTATTAATTTTTAATGATGCGAGAATATGTCTAGGTGAGATTGAAGCTAAATCCAGGTGTTTACCTTTGAAATATTCTATATAGGAATCAGACGTCGTGAAGGGAATTTTGATTTCCGCCTCATAATATTTTATTGTGATAAATATTTTTTTTCTATCGGTTTGCAAATTCCCCAAAGAAAATATTAAACATGTTATTCCTTTCAAGGGGAGCTAACAGCTTTATAATTGCTAGATTAACAAGTTTTGGTACTGCGGGAAGTTCCCCCTCTAGAATATTTCTAAGAACAGTTTACTTACTTGTTTTGCTTCATTTTCAGGAAAAATCGTTTTTTATAAACTTTTGAACAATCCTTTTGAACTTTTAAACAACAATTTTCATGATTTCGCCAATTTAGTTATTTCTGCTATTGATGTCGACTATAGCAGATTAGAACGGAAAGCAGATTAAAAAGGATGTTTAAATTTGAGGAAACAAGGTTTAAATTGACTTGATATAACACAAGACGCTAAAGAAGTTTAGATAAGGTCTGAAGAAGATACATCGGACGGTATGAAGATTTAAGTAAATGATCGAGTGACATTTATTTAGAAGAGGACATACGATGGCTACTTTTCAAATTCTTTCAATATGAAGAGGAGTTTGAGTAAGCACAATAAGAACGTTCGGAGAGATAAGATGTCAAGCAGGCTTCAAAATTGAAAATATAATAGCCACTTTAATTAGATTCCAACGACGTGAAGTTGCAACATAAACTTCATTTAGGGCTTATTGAGAAAGCCTGTAACCTTGATAAATGAGGAATTAGCAAAAATATATGCGCCTCATTACACGAAAATTTTCAATACATAATGAGTTTTCACAAGAAACCAAGCGGGTTATCAACTCAGTTTTGACAGCTCTCAACTGTTCCCGCTACCTTAAAATTTAAATATTTTAAATATTATAATTTAAATATTTTAGCGACAATAGCAGATAGCTTCTTATTGTTGATAATTATATTGTTCAAAGCTCTGTTATTCAGTATAGTAGACTAAGCCAAACTAGAGCGGATAAACTTTCTTGTTTAGCATACCTGTTTTTTGAGCGAAACCTCGGAATGCCCTCATCTTTCGAACACATAGCTTACTGAATTATGACATTCAGGGCTATTATGACACCCTCCTCCACATAAGCGCATTGTGATTGTCGTTGGAAACTTCCGGCTGCTATACATAAGACTTTTCACTTGATTTCAAAGACGTAAGCCAACGTTTGAGCAGTATCTAGATTGTCGTAATCTGTCTTATTGATCTAAAGTAGTCGTTGACGAATATATGAACTGACAATGTCCTGAACAAAAATGTTCAGCACACGATTCTGCCGATTTGTCAACGCATCAATCAGCAATATTGTTTAATTGCCTAATGTATTGATCAACAGTTTGCGATGGATGTATTTTACTTGCAAGAGTGAAATTAAAATTAGGTGAAAATTGCATCATATGCTTTGAATCGCAGTTTCGGATGTCGTAGAATCCATTATTAACGCGTACACTGTTACATATACCAAACTGACTAGCAAATTCAGTTTGGCGTCCTCTATGACAGATAAGTTGAATGTTAGAATCTTTGAGTTTACGTTTCCAATGCAACTACTTTTCAACGGCGAACTTGAAGCTCGATCGATACAGTGTTTTCGATAGAAAATTTTTTTAATTCGCGAATTTACTAAATAAACCGCTGAGATTTAAACTCTACGGTTTCACTCGGTATATCTTAACATAACAATGTATAAATATATAGTTACATAGCACAACAATATACAATATTATAATAATATAATATACACTAATAATATATAATATTCGATATATAATAATACAATAATTTATTTAACGTGGCAAATGCGTGCAAAATGCACGCTTACATGACCACTAACAAACAAAAAAAACATCAAAGATCACAGGTAATTAGTTAATTGTTGAAAAAGAATTGGATTTGGCGTTTGAAGTACGGCATAGATGTTGATTGGCGGATATGAATAGGCAGTTGATTCCACAAGAGAGGAGCAGCCACAACGAAGGAGCGGAAGCCAAAAGAGGTAGAGTAGATTGGGACATGTAAAAGAAGGGAATTACGGGAACGCAGAGCACAATACACAGTACGAGAATTGTCGAGAAAAGGAAGGTTGAGAAATGAAGGGGTATGAGAAGTTATAAGGCGAAAAGCAATGATAAGAAGACGAATTTGAACACGACAATAAATGGTAGGCCAATCAAGAGAAACAAGATAGTGGATGTATGATCAAAACGACAAAGACGGAGGAGAACTCGAACGGCAGCGTTGATGATGCGTTGTAGGGGAAGAAGAGTGGATTTAGGTGAGTTGGAAAAAATACTAAGACAGTAATCAAGTCTTGAGAAAGGAAGAGAAGATATGAGTCATACAAGAAGGGAAATCGACCAATCTACGAACTTGACGGAGGTTGCGGAGTATCAAGGTAGATGAGCGTACTTTATCTCTAACGAAAGGTTTAAGTGAAAGTCGGTTGTCGAAATGAAAGCCTAGGAAAACGAGATTATCAACGATTGGAAGAATTGTAGAATTTAATGATACGTAGGGAGGTTCGAAGCCGAGGCGTCGAGGTAGGATTCACATAATTTTGGATTTATCAGGATTCAGAGAAAGGCGAAGGGAAGAAAGATAATTGGAAATTGAGACAAGACAGTCCGAAGCGGAAACACTAAGATCGTGAATACGATAAACAGGTGCATGAGCATAGATGAGAATGTCATCAGCATATTGCATAACATGGAAGTTAAATTTATGAGAAATCGAAGACAAGTCACCGAGAAGAAGAGAGAAAAGCATAGGGCCTAATACGGAGCCTTGTGGAACACCGGTCGGGATGGATGAAGGATGGGAGAGAGAAGAGTTAGAATAGACGCGAAATGTACGGTTTGACAGATATGAAGAAAACCATGATACAGTGGGTAAAGAGAAGCCATAATCATGACGAAGGCGATGGAGAAGAATCGAGTGATCGACGATGTCAAAAGCAGACGATAGATCAAGAGAAACTATGACACTACATAATTTATGATCGCGCGATATGAGTAAAGTCATTATAAACTTTAAAGACAGGCAATTTTGGTAGAGTAATTAGAGCGAAAAGCGGCTTGGAAGGGAGGAAATAAGTTAGAGGAAAAGAGATATGTATTAACTTGCTTGAGAACGAGACGCTCAAGGAGTTTAGAGAGGGTTGGGAGAAGTGAGATTGGACGGTACGAAGATGGTAGTGAGGAGTCGAGAGATTGCTTTTTGATGAGAGGACGAACAGTGGCGCATTTCCAGATGGAAGGAAATGTACGGCTACGGATGGACGAGTTGAACAATGTGGTTAGGAAGGGTGAGATAGAGGAGCAGATATTTTTAAGCAAGTGAGTTGGAATTGGGTCAGAAGGAGAGGTTTTATTAGGTAATGACAGCAGAACCGAAGAAACTTCATCAGACGAAACGGGAAGAAGGTGGAATAGTTCTGGGAGGGAAGTATTTAAAGAGAAGAGTGGGTACAAGGGGGCTACGGGTAGTAGGGAAAGTAAATTAGATAGCTTAGTTTGTAGATAAGAAGAAAATTCATCAGGATTTATATTACAAGAAGTAGATGATCGTGAAAGAATTGAGTTTAAGATTTTCCAATGAGATTTAGAGTTGGAAGATGACTCGAGTTGATTTCGCCAAAAGATAGTACGTTTAGTACGTATAAGAATAAGATGTGAACGGCGTAGAGAAAAGTAGGAATCACGGAGATTTGGAGTGAGTGAGTTGGGAGAACGTTTAAGAAAACGATTATACACACGAAAAGAGTGACGGAGTCGACGCTTAGAAAGACTACAGTCAGAATCGAACCAGGGAGCATGGCGCAAGCGCTGAGAGCGTCGGAGTCGACTAGGCAGAAGTTTATTGATAATAGACATAAGTTCAGAATCAAACAGAATGCAGAGATCATCAGGAGAGAGATAGTTAAGAGGAAGTGAAAAGAGTGAAGAATTGAGTAAGGCTGTGCAGAGAATAGGGATATCGAGAAGTTTCCAGGGTCGACTTGGTGTGGATATTGGTGGAGGCGGAGACGGAGGATGGGGACGAGTAAGAGTAAGAGTGACAAGGAAATGATCGGACAAACCGGGATCAGTAATTGACAAGGAAGTATAGTCATTGAAGCAGTTAAGGACAGCAATGATGTTGAGAGCACCGCCGAGAATATGAGTTGGGCTTGTTAAATGTAATTTATAGTTAAAATCAGAAAAAAATAGTTAAAGTGATAGAGTCAGAATCAGCCGGGCGATCAAGACGAATGTTAAAGTCACAGAGAACAAAAGAAGGGGTATAAGACAATGAACAGTGAGACATAAGATCTGCAAGGTCTTTAAAGAAGATACGTGATGGGGCAACTTAACCTGGACGGTATACAATCACAAGTTTCAGCGGGAAAGGAGTTGATAATCTGCATATGAGTAATTCGAACGTGGTGTAACGGATGTTAACGTTAATTTTACGTAGAGACATTGGGTGACGAGCAATGGCAACAATACCGCCATGGTTAGAAGCAGTAGATGTATGAGAGGCAATTGGACGAGCTGATTCAACTAGAGAACAACCAGAGCGACATAGACGACGAATAGCAAGATCGTCGGAGTCAGAGCCAGGATTCGGTAATGCCGAGAATATCGATAGATAATTGATTGAATATATCGAGAAGCATATCAGCTTTATGAAGAATGGAGCGAGTGTTGAATATACTAAGACGAAAAGTATGCTTAGGAGCGAGATCTACTGGCGAAGAATACAAGGGGGAAAGATGGGACGCCATCGAATTTTTTGGCCTTGTGTGTACACATGGGAAATTACGGTTTTTCTTGTGAACTAATAAAACCAATAGACTGGTTTTATTAATCCCAAAGCACGTAAAAATTAGAAATGTAAAAGTAGGCTGAAATGGGAAATACAAGTTTGAATAAGCTTTTTTGAGCGACGTTGAACCTGCTCCAATTGATCATTTTCGTATTGATAAAAATTGAACTTTGAACTGATATGTGTAAAAGTGCTAATGTACTGATTTATTAATCTCAAAGCACGTAAAAAATGAAAATGTAAATTATAGATACAGTTGGAAAGCACATTCCAATTAAATTTAATAGAGCACATGGGTGTATGTACACCAACTGAATACAGTGGAGACGAGAGCTAAAAACAGATTTATTTTTACGTTGCAAATGCGTACCAGCGAACGCTTACATCACCACAGGAAAGAACAAAAATCTAAATCATGTGTCGAGAAGGTGGGTACGGAGGCGGTATTTGAATATAATAATGGAGGAAGCGCGACGGACGTCGAGTGGGAGCTGATTCCATGCGAGTGGGGCGGCGACGAGTAAGGATCGGAGACCGTAGTTGTCAGAGTAATTGGAAACGTTGAGTAAGAGGGAATTATGGGAACGCAGTGATAGAGAGAGGTGGAACAAGGGGCGTATAAAGAATGGAGGTTGATGAACGATGGGGATACGGTAACGATAAAACAAATAGTTAAGATAAGGCGGAATTTGTATGCGGATGTGAATGGTAGGCCAGGAGAGTTGGTAAGATATGTGAATGTGTGGCAAAAGCGACGGAGACGTAGAGCACTCAAACAGCGGTGTTGATGATGCGTTGTAGGGGTATGATGATTGATGTTAGAGAATTGGCGAAAAGGCTGAGGTAATAATCGATTTTAGAGAAAAGAAACGATTAAAGAAGAGACACACATGAACAGAAGTTGATAAGGGAGCGGATACGACGGATGTCACGAAAAGTCATCATCGATACGGAATTCTAAGAAAGTAAGATTGTGGACTATGGGGATGATTGATGAGGCAAAAGATATAAGTGAAGGATATATGCTAGATTGACGGGGAGATCCACATTATTTTAGACTTGTCTGGGTTTAGAGCGAGGCGAGCAACGATATTCGTATTCTCAGTGGAAAGTAAAACGCGAGTCTTATCCGAATTAATGTCCTTTTCTCACAACCATGATTCTTTCAGGTACCAATAAAGGTTGCATGTTCAGTCTGACTACAACAAAACTCTAAATATGAGCTAAAATGCCAAAATTTTACTTGTCAGCAAACCATCTCAAATCAACATCTTAAATGAGTATAGCGCAGCAAAGCAATTTTGGGATCACGTACGTCGAAGTAGGACAATTCCTCCTTCAATTTCGTCTCTTCATATTAATGATGACTTTACCACATCGCAACAAGCTGTAGCTGACCCGTTTGCGTCAACTTTTCAACTCGTAACAAGCAACAAAAAGTAACCAGCAATCTCGTGTAAGTCATTCACAAAGTTATTTTGATGTTACTGCCAAAGATGCTTATAGTGAGTTGCATTCCTTAAAACATTCGTCATCCGATCTGAACGGATTACATCCTCATATACTAAGGATATTATCATCTATCACTTGTAAAATCAGCTATCACTTGTAAAATCTATATTATTCGTTCCTGTAATAATATATATTTGAAATGGAAGAAGATTGTGGGTTTAGTATTTATTACTTGTAAAATCAATTATCCCGTTAGATTGGAAAACCGCCATTGTAGTGCCAATACACAAAAAAGGGAGATCGTCACAATCCAGGAAATTATAGACCAATGTCTTACAAATGTTGTCTGTAAGATGTTAGAGCGCATATTGCATCAGCGACTACTATTCTATTTTGAATCATCGAAATTGGTAGATAATTCGCAACATGGTTTTCGTCCTTAACGCTCTTGTATATCTAAGCTTTCATGTGCACGCGAAGCATGTGTTGATGCAGTTACACAGAGTAATGCCATGCCGTTGATGTCGTGTATTTTGACTTGTGTTTGGCCTTTAATAGGGTTCCCCACAATATATTAATTGAGGTTATTGCTGAGTACGTAATTGAAATTTCTATCAGTCGATGGATTCACGCTTTCTGTTTAATCGTTCCTTTAGTGTTGTGTTGGTAATCTATCGAGATCGTCAAGTTTGTCAATGGGTGTTCCTCAGGTATCGGTCTTGGGTCCGTTATTTTTCATAATATTTTTGAATAATTTGCTATAACAGGTTTATTTTTACTTGGTAAATGCGTGCCGGCACACGCTTAAATGACCACAATAACAAAAAAACAAAAATCTAAGTAATGTGTCGAGAAGGTGGGAACGGAAGATGTATTTGAATGTGATAAAGAAGGGAGTGCGGCTGACGTCTAGAAAGAGTTGATTTCAATCGAGGGGCAAGGTAGGATCGGATACCGTAGTTGTTGGAATAATTGGGAACGTGGAGTACGAGGGAATAACGGGATCGCAGCGATAGAGAGATAGGGTGAGTGTCATCTAATAAATGGAGGTTGATGAACAATAAGGAGACGACAGCGATGCGACGAAAAGTGACGAGAAGACGGAGTTATATGTGGATGAATATAATGGGCCAGGCGAGTTGAACAAGATGTGTAAATGTGTGATCGAAGCGACTGAGACGTAGGAGCAATCGAACGGCGAGGTTGATGATGCGTTGTGGGAGTAGGATGATGAATTTTGGATAATTGGCGAAAAGGCCGAAGCAATAATCGATTTTAGGGAAATGAAGCGATGAAAGAAGAGACATACAGGAACTGAAGTCGATAAGAACACGGATACGGCGAATGTCCGATTCGTTCACACTATGCAACATGCGCTTTGATAATACAGGATCAACATTGTCGCCTAATTGAGCACCGGCTATATTGACACTAAACTTTATAACGCACTGATCGCTGCTACCTATAGGAGTTTCATAGCATAGGTCATAGATGTCGGTAATTGTATGTGAAAAGATGAGATCGAGAACTGAAGAATACGAGGAAGATAACCTTGTATGAAAATCAACATGCTGAACAAGCAAAAGTTCCCCATCCATAAATTCCCAAAGCTTCATATCGGGGCACATCCGATTTGCCGAGACGAATTATCCACGCAAATACCAACACCGGGAATGTTGAAGTCACCAACCAAAATGCATGTACTTGAACAACTGAACGCACTCCTAACTAATTCCCCAAACTCCTTAGTCATGCAGTCTGCTTGAGGAGTTCTATATAGAACACCAAGAGTGAACTGCTTATGCGTTACTGACATACTTGCAAATACGAGTTCACAAGTCCCATATGGATTAAAGTACTGCGTTATGTTATCAACAATGATGTTGGATTTAATATATAAAGCGACTCCTCCACCTCTACGCTGCGACGATCTGTCTACACGAATGATACGATAACCATCTACATTCAATATATTATCAATGATATTACCGTGAAGCCAAGTTTAAGAAATTGCAAAAACATGGTAATTTGATGTCGTCATATAGCAGCGAAATTCGTCTAAATTGCAAAGTAAGCTTCGCAAATTACAATAACCAACCTTAAACAACCGGTTACATACATTTACCAAATCGTATGATTGACGTACTTTTTTAAAATCAATTAGCATTCCTATTGATCCTGATTCACGGAAAGGCAGATGGGTTTCCAGCGAACAAAAGGTCTGCGATGGCACACCTGAATATTCCGTATGCACAGATTTATTTCTCCAGAGGCTAAACGCTCAGTTATCTCTTTTTTGGCATTCGCGAGGCGTTCACGGTCGTTACGCGATAGATCCTTAAGTATGCGGACTTTGCGACTCTTTAACATTTTTCCACGGGAGAGCAAAATCGACGCTTCTTCTGGTGATGTAAGAACCATTTTTAACAATCTAGCATTTCCCTCACTTCACGATGACCTAGATAAAATAGTCTCTTGACTTTAAGTCTTTTAGCAATTTCGTAGATGTTATAATCGTAGATGTTGCCAAAAACCGAAGTTCGATTGCATGCTGTTATGATTAATATTTTTAATGATTTGTAACTTATTAGCTCCATAACCTATTTATTGCAGATTGCTGAATAAAGCCTTATTCGGTTTGATTATATCAATTTATCCAGCAATTGTTCTTCGTAACTCAGTCTATCAATGGGCAAACTATTCGCTCCCGATCTTTTCAATCTGGAGCCCGATGCAACATACGCTCAAAACGAGTGGAATCATTGGCGCCGAAACCTTCTCAACTTTCCTGGTAACAAATGAACAATCAGCCAGCGCATCTTTGCGACATTCAGATACAACGTCATGTTTCTTTCGTGGTAACCATAATCACCAACACAGTAAGTGTCCAGCACGCTCTACAAAAATGAGCAAAGACAAAAGGCATGGTAATTTGATGTCGTCATATAGCAGCGAAATTCGTCTAAATTGAAACGTAAGCTTCGCAAATTACAATAACCAACCTTAAACGACCGGTTACACACATTTACCAAATCGTATGATTGACGTACTTTTTTAAAATCAATTAGCATTCCTATTGATTCTGATTCACGGAAAGGCAAACAGCAAATATAAGATTATATAGAGTAGTGGGACAATGACTGATCCTTGCGGCACTCCAGAATTAACAGTCACCTAGTAAGAACACACACAGCTCTGAAAGATCTATTAGATAAAATTTCCCTGACCAACTCAAATATGAATGGAGTCCATAGTGATAGGGTTAAAAAATGTAAAACAGTGTAAAAGTGTAGGAGCATCAAAGCTCCCTCAATAATGCTCAAAACGGAATGGAAAAAAATCTCAACATGGACAATATACAGGTTTGTTCTTCGAATACAGCGTTCAAGGTTAGTGATTTATTATCAAACACCAACGAAGGGATAGGGGAGCTTCCCCCTATTCCCAAGGCAAAAAATCTAATGATTATAAAATTAATAAAACCCATTGAACGACAAAATTTGTTTAACGTGTTTTTGCGTGAATTTACAATTTCTTACAAAAACCGTGTGTGATTCAACTCTATACGGTATTACGCATCCGAAATTAAAATCTCCTTCGCAACTCCTGGTTTAGCAGTGGAGTATGAAATGTTTTTCCAGAAAAATCTTTCGAATTTGGCTTTGAAAAGTCTTCCTATCATGGCCTCACTCAAAGTTTCAAATATTCCATCCTTGTTAGGAACAGATGATATTCTAGAGTTGGAATTGTTGTTTAAAGTTTACAATCTTCGTACAGTGATCTGGAGAAACGGTACTCCTCTCCCCTTCGCGTTCGTCTCAGCATCTATCGACACCGCTTCAATTCTGGCCAACTCAGCTTTCAATCCATTCATGGGGCATAATTTATCGTTCGAGATCATGAGTATGCCACAAGAATGTCAGATAACGACATCATACGTTTGCTGCATTCACAAAGACAGTCTACACTAAAGGATATGGAGAAACTGATCACCCACCAACTGTCAGTCATGTTCTACCCTCCGGCAGCTTCTGTTCCGGCTCTTCCGGAATCCAAGAAACGAGCGGCTTCGGTCCATGCCGTTCCCCACATAAAGATCGGCAAAATGCTGAAGGGCTGTAATATAAGCGCCTCAAAGGGAAATGATGATAATGCCCGGGGGCAAGTACCCACTCTGGGCGGCGCTAGTGGTGGAGGGGGCAATCCTTCCACCCCTAGCTCTGTCTAGGATGTGGCAATCCCCTTCCAGCTAAACTAACACAATGCAAAGTAATCAAGAGCCGTTTTCACTGAATATCCTTCAGTTGAATTCGAGAGGTGCTTCTGCCCTTAGCCTTTTATCTGGTAGAGATGCAGATGTTATAGTCCTTCAGGAGACGCGTCTATCCGTATCCCTCAGGACATTACTCGATTTATCCCTCAGCATATATACACCCACTTCACTCCGTATATAACCACTCCTCACTCATCTTCATCTAAAGGTCTTTTAACCTTAGTTAAATGCTCCCTAAGATCTTCTCCCCTTCTTAACTATTCTTGTCCAGCCCTATCTTGTTTAGCTATATCAATTCGTAAGAACGGTAAATGCATCAGTACAGCCAATATTTATATACGGCCAGGAGAAATTCACAAGAACCGTGACCTTCTGGATAGTATATTAGGTATTGGCTATGACATGTTACTTGGTGACTTCAACGACAGAACTGGTCGTTGGATTAATGCAGCAAACCGCAGAGCCAGGAACGACTATCTTATTCACAAACCACCATCACCCACCTTTCATTGCTCAACAACTAATTCACTCCTCGACATATTACTGCTTTCATAAGATGTGGTTGTTGAAACCCATCTGTACTGAGCAGTCGCGCCAAAAACAGACCACCTCTCATGACCTAATTCATTGGAGGTTAGAGGAAGATACGTTGCTGAGGAGAAGGTTCCACTTTGATCCCGTCAGGGTGACCTTCTCTTAGGCAGCTATCCAACTCTTTCCCCGAATTGGGAATGAGAATTTGTTAGACTGTCGAGGAGGGGAATTAACATGTCGAATTCGCTGCCCGATGAAGTCGTTGCTGCTCCATGCTTGAACATGTTTAAATCACGATACTGCGAATGCATACGTGAACAATGCCGCCATTCAGCACCTCTGCTGAACTATCCTATTTAGCTGCGATCCGTTGATTAACTATTTGTTTTTTATTTTTGTTTTTCTTTTTTGAACTCTGCCTGAATAGCCTTTTGGCTTTGGCATGTATTTGAATAAATAAAATAAATAAACTCATTTATGGAAATGATAAAATGATTGATTGTCTGTTAGATGCCGGTGGTTCAGATAACTTCATAGATTTAAAAGTCGATTATCAACTCAAACTACCAACAACTTCTTGTCACAAGACGGTTTTCATTACATCTTCATGTTCTTGCGCCCTAATTACAAAGCAGCGCACAGCGATAGTCAAGTACAAAAGCCACGTCTATCCATGTTGTCGTTTCTCGATATAGTTGTGCGTATGTGCTGATGCTATATATGTAGAGAATTCATTAAAAATATGCCTTTGTAACTTTTCCTTTCCGCGGAATACTATCGGAACTGACATTTGTGAGTGTGACATCTACTTCCTTTATTAGAATCCAACCCTTGACGCTTTTTCGGAACCTATTAAATAACATTAAATCGAGAGGACAAAAGCAATTAAACGCAGAATTTATTTAGAATGAAATTGATAACCTACTCAAAAACGACATCATCCGTTAAAGCAGATCGCCATGACGCTACCGAGTCTGTTGTTCACAACCGCAACGGAAAACGTAGAATCGCTATCGATTATTGTCAAGCCATAAATTTTTTACACCTCTAAACGCTTACCCTTTGCCAAACATTAATAATCTTATATCAAAAATAGCTACTCTCGATCTCAGTAATGCATATTATCACATTTCATTAATAAAAAATGATAAACCATACTCATCATTCGAAGCTATGGGTCATCTGTACGAATTTCAGCGAATTCTTTTCGCTTCAACTAATGCCGTTTTAGTTTTTCAATGCATCATCAATAAACTTGTTAATGATTTCCAACTGAAATGGGTAGTTGTATACTTAGATGATATAATCGTATGTGAACAGAACAACAAAGAACATGATGAGCGGTTTAGACGGCATCAAACTAGATACCAAACGATCCAAACCGCTTTTATCTTATCAAACCCGAAACGATCAGACATTCCTTAAAATACTTATGAATGCTCACGTATTACTCAAAATGGATATCGGGATTTTCTCTAAAGATACGGCCTTTAGTCGGTCAAATCAGTTTCCCTTGAATAAAGTGGTTATCGAACAAATTGAGAATATCAAAACCGAAAAATCACAGTCCCTTTTGTGCGCATTCGACACAACACTTCATTTATCCGTAAAAATCGTCGCTTCACATTCATCAATGGGTACTGTCATCTATCAAGTAAACCGCCCACTGCATTCTTTTCTAGATAAGTTACAAAATCCGCACTAAGACAATCTAGAGTAGAAAACCTTGACCTTCTCGTCACTCTTGATCTCACTTCCAACCACTCCCTACTTCACACAACTACCATCCTACCTCGTCCTAAGAGAAATCTTGATCTACCCCTTATCAGCTCCGCCTTACTTAAATCGACTCTATCTTCTCTACCAATAACATAACCCTCTCCTCACGATCTTGCCTTTCTTTTCGACTCTGAACTCACATCTACTCTCGATCTTCTACCCTACAAGCCTCACCCTCACCGTCGCTTGCACCGTGCACCATGGTTTGACATCCAATGCCTACAATTAAAGCGTCGTCTCCGTCATGCTTTTCGAGTATATCACCGCTCTCTCAGAATTAATATCCGCTCGCTCACGCCATCTCTCTGAGATTCCTATCTTGCTCTGCCGAGCTTATCTCCACCTACTACGCACCAAATTGAACTCCTGGCAGCATAAAATCAACATTTCATTAAACTCTAAGTCTCTCTGGCATACTTTTAACTCAATCTTTTCTCGCTCCTCTTCGTAGTGCGACATCAATCCCATGATTATTCGTCATTTCTTCACACCAAAGTATCCACGTTGCTCTCTCACAACTCCGTATCCATTCCATATCGCTGCCACTCGACTCGCCTCATCCTCCCAGAACACTTTCATCTTATCCCTGTATCACCTGATGTAATCTCATCTGTCTTCATGTCTTTGCACAACAAAACCTCACCTGCCGATCTCCTACCTAACCCCATACTTAAATCCATATGCTCATTAATATCCCATTTCTTCACCACCTTGTTTAACTCGTCCATTCGCAGTCGTATCTTCCCTTCACACTGGAAATCCGCAATCATTCGTCCCATCCTTAAGAAACAATCGCTCGATCCATCCCTTCCTTCTAGCTATCGCCCCATTTTACTACTCCATACTCTTTCTAAGCTCTTGGAACGCCTCATCTTAATACAAATCAACGCTTATCTCTCCTCATACAATCTGTACCCTCCTTTCCAATCCGCTTTTCGCCCTAATCACTCCACAGAATCGCCTGCATGAAAGTTTACAACGACTTACTCATTTCTCGAGACAAGGCTCTATATAGTGTTCTCATCTCCCTCGACCTCTCTTCCGCCTTCGACATTGTCGACCACTCCGTCCTCCTTTCTCGCCTTCGTTACGCTTAAGGCTTTTCTTCCTTCTTCGTAGCATGGTTTGCCTCATATCTATCCGACCGTTCCTTTCGAGTCTGCTCTAATTCATCATCCTTCCCTCCCATCTCTATTTTTGCGGGGTCCCACAAGGTTCAGTCCTATATCCTCTGGTTTTCGCTCTTCTGCTTGGCGATCTCTCTCCGTTTATCAAACCTTTCAACTTTAACGTCATGTAATACACCGATGACATCATCATATATGCTCATGCACCCGCACAATGCATAAATGATATCGGCATTACTGTCTCCAACTGTATTTCTTCTATCTACGAACGTCTCTCTAATCTCATTCTAAACCCCGACAAGTCTAAAATAATGTGGATCCTTCCCCGTAACCCAAACATATCTACTCCCACTGTGTCTTTTGCCTCATCGATCATCCCCATAGTACACAATCTCACATTCTTAGGCCTCCATTAGATGATCACCTTTCCCTTAAACCCTTCGTCCGTGACAAGGTCCGCTCGTCTAATCTAATTCTCCGTGACATCCGCCGTATCCGCTCCCTTATCGACTTCCGTTCTTGTATGTCTCTTCTTTCATCGCTTCTTTTCTCTAAAATCGATTACTGCCTTAGCCTTTTCGCCAATTCTTCAAAATCCATCATCATACCCCTTTAACGCATAATCAACTCTGCCGTTCGAGTGCTCTTTCGTCTCCGTCGCTTCGACCACATATCCACATATCTTGCCCAACTCTCCTGACCCACCATCCACATCCGCATCAAACTCCGCGTTCTTCTCGTAACTTTTCGTCTCATCGCTGTCGGCTCCCCATCGTTCATCAACCCTCCTTTCTTAGACGACCCTCGTTTCACCTCGCTATCGCTGCGTTCCCGTCATACTCTCTTACTCCACGTTCCCAATTACTACAACAACTACGGTTTCCGATCATTCCTAGTCGCCGCCTCACTCGCCTGGAATCAACTCCCTCTCGACGTCTGTCGCGCTCACTCCTTTATCACATTCAAACACCTCCTCCGTTAAGACCTTCTCGATACATGATTTACATTTTCGTTTGTTGTGGTTATGTAAGCGTGCGCTGGTACGAATTTGCCGCGTTAAAATAAATCTTTTTTTACTGATCCAATACTTACGTTTCACGTTTTGATTTTTTTAAGTGGATTCACGATCAATCGACTATAGCTGATTTAATTTGAAATAAAAAATGATTTCAATTAAATTTACAAAATATTAAATGAATAGTATTTTAATAAATCTATTAGTCAATACAGCAGACGAGTCGAATTATCATCAGCATACATTAAAAGTTTTGAAACGTAGATGTTGGATAATTAGCTGATAAGGGATCCACTATTACTAAATTGCAGCGTGCTGACGCTACGTGGCAAATGCGTGCCGGCGCACGCTTACATGACGAAAAATGAAAACAAATCTAAATCATGTATCTAAAAGGTAGGTACAGAGGCGGTATTTGAATGTAATAAATGAGGGAGCGCGCCGGACGTCGAGAGGGAGCTGATTTCAGGCGAGTGGGGCGGTGACGAGGAAGAATCGGACACCGTAGTTGTTAGCTAAGAAAGGGATGTTGATGAACGATGAGGAGCCGACAGCGATGAGACGAAAAGTTACGAGAAGAAGACGATTTATGATGTAGATCGTGTGGCAGGCAAGTTGAGCAAGATATGTGAATGTGCGCTCAAAGCGACGGAGTCGTTGGAGCACTCGAACTCTGGAGTTGATGATGCGTTGTAGGGGTATGATGATGGATTTTGAAGAATTGGCGAAAAGGCTAAGGCAGTAATCGATTTTAGAGAAAAGAAGCGATGAAAGAAGAGACATACAAGAACGGAAGTCGATAAGGGAGCGGATACGGCGGATGTCACGGAGAATTAGATTAGACGAGCGTACCTTGTCACGGACGGAGGGTTTAAGGGAAAGGTGATCATTGAAATGGAAGCCTAAGAATGTGAGATTGTGTACTATGGGGATGATCGATGAGGCAAAAGACACAGTGGGAGTAGATATGTTTGGGTTACGGGGAAGGATCCACATTATTTTAGACTTGTCGGGGTTTAGAATGAGATTAGAGAGACGTTCGTAGATAGAAGAAATACAGTTGGAGACAGTAATGCCGATATCATTTATGCATTGTGCGGGTGCATGAGCATATATGATGATGTCATCGGTGTATTACATGACGTTAAAGTTGAAAGGTTTGATAAACGGAGAGAGATCGCCAAGCAGAAGAGCGAAAACCAGAGGATATAGGACTGAACCTTGTGGGACCCCGCAAAAATAGAGATGGGAGGGAAGGATGATGAATTAGAGCAGACTCGAAAGGAACGGTCGGATAGATATGAGGCAAACCATGCTACGAAAAAGGAAGAAAAGCCTTAAGCGTAACGAAGGCGAGAAAGGAGGACGGAGTGGTCGACAATGTCGAAGGCGGAAGAGAGGTCGAGGGAGATGAGAACACTATATAGAGCCTTGTCTCGAGAAATGAGTAAGTCGTTGTAAACTTTCATGCAGGCGATTCTGTGGAGTGATTAGGGCGAAAAGCGGATTGGAAAGGAGGGTACAGATTGTATGAGGAGAGATAAGCGTTGATTTGTATTAAGATGAGGCGTTCTAATAGCTTAGAAAGAGTAGGGAGTAGTGAAATGGGGCGATAGCTAGAAGGAAAGGATGGATCGAGCGATTGTCTCTTAAGGTGGGACGAATGATTGCGGATTTCCAGTGTGAAGCGAAGTAGCTGATGAGGTCCACCAATACTGAAATGTAGCGTACTGCAATTGGCAGTATCAACGTTAAAAGGACCAAAACTTGAAACGTAGGTAGTGGATCAGTAGCTGATGAGGTCAACTAATACCGAAATATTGCGTATTGATGTTTGCTCATTAATAGGGTTGAATCAACGTGCAGAATAAAAAATAGTAATCATCATGTTAATTCAAAATAAGATATATGTTCATGTATAGAAATGTCGGTTTATCATTGAAAGTTATCAGACATCAACTTGTATTGCTGATGATCATTTTACATTTTTGCATACATCAACTTTAATTGATGTATAACCCCACCTTATAAAAATTAACACCTTGTCAGATAATGCGACTTACACGAAAACCTGTCGGTGTTTCGAACAATTGAAGCGAATGTTGTCCTGAATGTTCTTGTTTATTACATAATCTAACGGTAATCCATTAGTATCATTGACAATTCCAAGACATTCCAATTTCATTGGTAATATAAATATATTAATATATCGTTTTTATTCTCAACAATGTTGTTTTTGTTAAATGAGAACTGTCCTATGAAAATGCAATTTTTATACCGCGTCAGACTATATCATTAAATCGTACCTTTAGATATATTTTTACTTTTTATGTATGAGCACTCTCTCTGTGTATTTCAGCAAAATATCTTCGGCTTTTCTGGTGTATTCGCCGCTTGTTATCGATACTTACCCCTAGATTTTTTAGGACAGTATTCTCCGCATTTTTGCTACCGATCATTGAATACGACCTTCCAGCTGCCGCACCAATTTTTTTGAGATACCTTGACCATCAAAAGCGTGCTACGGGTATCTTCCAAGCATGTATTAGGTTTCCAAGGTTTGTCTTATGAGCGCCGTCTTGAGATATTAGGAATGAACAGCCTTGAATAACGTTGATCATTCATTGACCTCGTTTATTTACATCGCTTAGTTATGCTTGGTTATGGGAGTGATTCTTTAAAACAACTAACTTCAATAAACACTCACAATCGCACAAGAGGACAAAACTAAATTGAGAAAACAGCAAGTATGCAAATCGGAGGTTATTAAGTCATTTCCGCATTGCGCGATCAATGCTTGGAATGAATTGGACAGCTCAATAACTACTACGCAGTTGACTAAAGAATTTTGTCAGAAATTAAAACAGCATTTATCTTGTGGATGATTTTTATTTTATTTTTGTTTTTATTTATATATAACTCCTAATGTTTAACATTAAGAACTGTACTGAGCTCCTCTGTTGTGTTCTAAATTAATATCATTGAATCGTACCTTTAGATATATTTTTACTTTTGATGTATGATCAACATAATTTTGAAAAAGTTTATATTATAAGAGACAGTAATTATTTAGGTATTGTAATCAACACAAGGGTAACCAACTCTTCGTTTTATAAAATATAATTTTTTATCTTAAAAGTGAGTTTAGGGGAGGTATGTTGCCGAACATGCTCACTTATCTAGTAAATAGATAATTAAGAAAATCAATCCAATTTGAAACAGGAAATACCCCTACATTTTAAACATGAGAAAAATATAAACTCAACGTTGTTGTATGGTACTGCAAATATTCAAGGTAACACACTTTGAATGTTTTCTTCGATGAGTCGACTCCTTCCAGTGGTATTCACTCATTGCGTTTAGTGACAAGTGTAACACATGAGTCAAAATGCAATGTGCTATGTGAGTGGAGATGATTGTGTCAGGGTGCCAGAATTCTTGAAATTTATGACCTTGCAAAATTCCAAGTATGCATTAAACTATTGCTAGAAAGTTTTGTCTTCTACAACAGCTTCAAAATCCACTACATGGAATTTCACTCCAGATATTAAGAGTGATCGACTAAAATAAACGCTTCAATTGACCGTTCGATCACTATTGCCTTGTCGGTCCCCATGTTCTACATAATTTTCGTGGCATTTTCAGCTATAATTTTTACAGGCTGTAAGAATACTTTTATTTTCCAATCAAACTATTTTGGCTTTGTTTTAGTTTTAGATGGCTTACAAATAATAGTTTGTTTATATCAGAAGCATAATGTAATGAGTATTACAAGCGATATTATACAATTTTTAATATAGATGACGTATAGAAGACGCAAATAGCTGACTTTTAGGGAATATTTGACTTTAAGGCCGAGGTGTCTGTACATTCGTTGGCTAGGACTACATACCTCCTTCCCACTGGATGCCCTCCGCTATGTAGTGCCGGTATGATCAATGCATCCGTGTTCTTCCAGTCAGGTAATAATAAAGATTTATTTAACGCGGAAAATTCGTACCAGCGCACGCTTACATAACCACAACAACAAAAATGTAAATCATGTATCGAGAAGGTCTTAACGGAGGAGGTGTTTGAATGTGATAAAGGAGTGAGCGCGGCGGACGTCGAGAGGGAGTTGATTCCAGGCGAGTGTGGCGGCGACTAGGAATGATCGGAGACCGTAGTTGTTGGAGTAATTGGGAACGTTGAGTAAGAGAGTATGACGGGAACGCAGCGATAGCGAGGTGAAACGAGTGTCGTCTAAGAAAGGAAGGTTGATGAACGATGGGGAGCCGACAGCGATGAGACGAAAAGTAACGAGAAGAACGCGGAGTTTGATGCGGATGTGAATGGTGGGTCAGGAGAGTTGGGTAAGATATGTGGATATGTGGTCGAAGCGACGGAGACGAAAGAGCACTCGAACGGCAGAGTTGATTATGCGTTAAAGGGGTATGATGATGGATTTTGAAGAATTGGCGAAAAGGCTAAGGCAGTAATCGATTTTAGAGAAAAGAAGCGATGAAAGAAGAGACATACAAGAACGGAAGTCGATAAGGGAGCGGATACGGCGGATGTCACGGAGAATTAGATTAGACGAGCGGACCTTGTCACGGACGAAGGGTTTAAGGGAAAGGTGATCATCGAATGGAAGCCTAAGAATGTGAGATTGTGTACTATGGGGATGATCGATGAGGCAAAAGATACAGTGGTAGTAGATATGTTTGGTTTACGGCAAGGATCCACATTATTTTGGACTTGTCGGGATTTAGAACGAGATGGAGATTGGAGAGACGTTCGTAAATAGAAGAAATTCAGTTGAATGCAGAATTGCCGATATCGTGTATGCAATGTGCGGGTGCATGAACATAGATAAGGATGTCATCGGCGTATTACATGACGTTAAAGTTGAAAGGTTTGATAAACGGAGAGAGATCGCCAAGCAGAAGAGCGAAAACCAGAGGATATAGGACTAAACCTGGTGGGACCCCGCAAAAAATAGAGATGGGAAGGGAGGATGATGAATTAGAGCAGACTCGAAAGGAACGGTCGGATAGATATGAGGCAAACCATGCTACGGAAAAGGAAGAAAAGCCTTAAGCATAACGAAGGCGAGAAAGGAGGACGGAGTGGTCGACAATGTCGAAGGCGGAAGAGATGTCGAGGAAGATGAGAACACTATATATGGTCTTGTCGCGAGAAATTAGTAAGTCGTTGTAATCTTTCATGCAGGTGATTCTGTGGAGTGATTAGAACGAAAAGCGGATTGAAAAGGAGGGTACAGATTGTATGAGGAGAAATAATTAAATCAGTTAACTGAGTCTACGTATTTAATATAATTATTAAAAAATACATAATAATGCTAAATCAAAATTTAATAATTAAATATTAAAATTAATAATTGTTTTTAGATTTTCTATAATTTATATCAAGTTAAAATAAAAAATTGAAATTTAAAAAGTCATTTTTATGAATTGACTAATAAATAACGGACGTCGTATCAGAATAAGGATTAGAGGTCATCAGGAAGAACTGCAATGCTATCAGGTTTCGGCCCCTAACTCCTCTACCCAACATAGCAGGGGGCCAAACACATACTAATGATGTATTTCCTTTGATAAAACTATCTAATATTTTATTTTAATACAAAGTATATTATTTATTATCCATCCATAAAAATTTGCCACTTGAGAGTTTAAATTTATTCTTTATATTATTGTGTTGATTTATATATTTTACTATTTTCTGGTTGATGTTATTTTTATGTGAGTAAGACAGGGAGAAGATGAAAGAGTTCCGAGAGAATGAGGCTAGGCGGGGCCGAGTGGGATAGGATGGAGACCGGGCTGTGAGAGAGCAACGTGGATACTTTGCTCTGGAGAAATGACGAATAATCATGGGGATTGATGTTGCACGGCGGAGAGGAGCGAGCAAGGATTGAGTTAAAAGTATTCCATAGAGTCTTAGTGTTGAATGAAGTGATGATTTTATGCTGCTAAAAGGAGTTGCATTTGGTACGTAGTAGGTGGAGATGAGACCGCCGATGAGCAAGATAGTTATCACGGAAGGACCGATTGATCGAGCGGAAATCACGTCTGAGAGAGCGGTGATATTACTCGAAAAGCATGACGGAGTCGACGCATTGAGAGTAGGCACTGGATGTTAAACCATGAAGCACGGTGCAAGCGACGGTGTTGGTGAGGCTTGAAGTGCAAGAGAATATCGAGAATGGATGTGAGTTCAGAGTGGAAAAGAAATGCGAGATCGTGAGGGGAGGAATATGTTATTGTTGGATAGGATATAGACGATTTGAGCAAGGCAGAGCGGAGAAAGGAGAGGTCAAGATTTCTCCAAGAGCGACGTTATATTGTAGGTGTGTGAGGATCGGTGTTGTTGTGAGCGAGATCAAGGGTGACAAGAAAGTGATCGGTTAGACCAGGATCGAAAATGGACAGTGAGGTGTAGGCAGCAAAATGATCGGGGACAGCGATGATATCGAGTGCTCCACGAAGGATATGTGTGGGGTCAGTGGATATGGGTTTGTAGTTATAGTTGGATAGAATGTTGATGAACTGTATTGACATGGTGAAATAGGATCGGTATAGGCGGATGTTGAAGTCGCCAAGAACGATTGAAGAGATTGAGGACAAATAACAGTGGGACAGAAGGTCAGCGAGTTTGGTAAAAAATAAGGATGTAGGAGCTGATGAACCAGGACGGTATACAATGGCGAGATCTAGAGTGATCGGGTTAGAAGAACGACAAGTGAGCAGTTCAGAAGAGCAAGGACTCAAAGGAAAGTGATTTTGCGAAGAGACGCGAGATGACGGGCGAATGCGACAATGTCGCCATGATTAGATAATTTAGAAGGGGATTTGCTAAGGGGTGCGAGCGTATTCGACTAGTGAGCAACCGGCAGAGAGCAAACGGCGGATGGAGATGTCGTTAGAATCGAAGTGCCAAGATTCGGTGACGCAGAATAGATCGATGGATTGCTTAGTGAATAAGTTGAGGATGTGATCGGATTTATTGAGAATAGATCTAGTGTTAAGGAGACCGCTGCGGAAACCGTGTGTAGTGGTGGTGTAGGCTAAGGAGAAGACACATAGGGGAGATGGAGCGCCATCGAATTTTTGGGCGGGTGCGTACAACTTGAAAATTTCCGTCGATGTTTCGGGTGGAGAGATGTTTCGCCGTTTTCCTCGCGACGGCGTATTTTGATGCGGGCAGATGATAGTTGAGCGATTTCGGATGGGGTGCGATCGGGGAGAATGCGAGTGACTGAAGAGGACATGAGTTCGAATCGTTGGAGCGGACAGAATACGCGTGAGAGCAATGCTTGAAAATAACTTTTACGAGAGGGGACTGGGAAGGATTAGATTGAGAAGATTTATTTAGGCCGATGAATGCGACAGGAGAGATGTTGTTGACAAAGGATGGGTTATCCGCAGGAACAAGAGACGAAAGGATGGATCTGAATGCGGAAACATCGTGGTCGAGACATGCTTGTGGAGATAAAGAGGTGGAAGGAGTGATATTAGTGACGATGACGCAACGATCGCGAGAAGGAAAGCGTTTCCGTAAAGGAGGACGAGTAACGTTAGTCGGTGAGATTACGACAGGAGAGCTGGGGTTTTAGGATATCAAGGGAGTAGGTTTGACAGCGGAAGACAAAGAGGATTTGGATAATAGAGATGGTGGTGAGCGATGTGAGGAAAGGTTTTGAGTAGAAGGATCGTGAAGGTTGGTGGAGGTGATTTTAATTGAGGGATGTAGGTTATTGAGAAACGAGACAGAAGGGAAGATACGGGGGTGTCGGGAAGTGAAGACATGGGAGAATAAGTACATGTGATGACAGGATCAGTGGGTTGACAAAGGATATCAGAAACGACTGGGTGTGGTTTGAGTAGACACGTTTATGGTTGATATGTTCTTATGGGAGAGGTCGCGTATGAGTTTGTTGGCACAAAAGCCGCATATAAAGTCTTCTTTAGACTTACTGCTGTCGCATGCGATTGTAGTCCAGACGCTGCAGTCGTGTGTCGAGCATTGTATTTGTAGTTGAGCACAGTTAGTGTCGGTCGTAGCTGTCTTCTTACGTCCTCCCATCGACGTCCTTGTGCGTTAAAACTGTTAAATTTGCTGGATTGATCTAAAACTGGATTGATCAGGAACTGGATTGATCTGTAACTGGATTGATCAGGAACTGGATTGATCCGTAACTGGATTGATCTGTAACTGGATTGATCTGTAACTGGATTGATCTGTAACTGGATTGATCTGTAACTGGATTGATCTGTAACTGGATTGATCTGTAACTGGATTGATCTGTAACTGGATTGATCTGTAACTGGATTGATCTGTAACTGGATTGATCTGTAACTGGATTGATCAAGAACTGGATTGATCTGGAACTGGATTGATCTGGAATGTGTGTTTAAGCTGTTAAATATTTTTGTTTGTATTTATTTTAGATCTCAAACTTTTTTAGTTCTTGCACATACGCTAATAATGTTGTAACAAAAAGCGTTTCCAATTCTTTAATGCGATGTTGTAGTGCTAAAGTAATGTATTCTTATGTGCGTAGTATAATAAATAAGATCGATGAAATTCGTCATTTGCTTCAACAAAAACTTCCCCTTATAATGGCCTTTTTGAATCTTGGTTAAAACTTCAAATATCTTCCAATGAAATGCTATGAACGGTTATGTATTATTTAGAAGTGATAGAACTACTCGCTTAGGTGGGGTGTATTACTATATTTACGAGATGATCTACACTCCTGGCTAATATTAACTATTGAGGATTCCGACGAATTGAATAAATTGCTATGGGTGAAAATATATGCCCCTTTCTCACTAAACATCGTTGTTGTATATCGCAGTCCTTGTTCATCTAGAAACTCCATTATAGATGTTTTCGATCGTATCAGTTTAACCCCTAATATTTTGATTCTTGATGATTTCAATATGCCGACCGTAAACTGGGTTACATACACATGCTCAGCTGGAACTGATCGTGGATCAGTTGCTTTGCTTGATGCAATGAATGTACTTTGTATATCTCAACACGTCAGTGAATTCACTAGACTTTTTTAAGACTTGGTTTTTCTTCGAACTCGCTTGATTTAGATATCGTCTGACATCGTCATCTTGATCTGACATCGTCTGAAACGTTTGTTACCATTGGTCTCTCTGATCACGTTATTCTGTTGATAAATATTAACACTGATTGCCTTCTAAGTAAATCTTCAGTTAGGCGGATAAATCATTTCAGAACTGACATAGATAATGCAAGGCAATGTTTAGTATTGTGTTCTTGATCGGACGCATTCACTGTTGGAGTGGAACAAGCCTGGATATATTTCAGGAGCACACTCTGTGGCATTCTAACAAGATTCTTTCCTACATCTTGTTTTAGGAACACTAGCCACTGTCCTGTTTGGTTTGGCTATGATGTAAAAAAGTGATATCTGCACGTTCAAATCTTATAAAACCGGATATGCAAGTTTTGACGATTATAGACATATCTGCAATAAA
This sequence comes from Pomphorhynchus laevis, assembly GCA_012934845.2. NCBI lineage: Eukaryota > Metazoa > Acanthocephala > Palaeacanthocephala > Echinorhynchida > Pomphorhynchidae > Pomphorhynchus > Pomphorhynchus laevis. The sequence continues at coordinate 223,738 of WNNJ02003812.1, forward strand.
GCATTATGATACAAAAGACGTGGCAGGTCAAGTTTCGAAAAGGTTATCACTGATAATTATTGTTCAAATCCACGAGAATTCTTTAATTACATTACTTAACGTCAAAACAGTTTTCAAAAAACTTTCTCGATCAGAAATCGTGACGGTCTGTTCCGTGATTCAAATAATATGAAAAAATCGTTGTGTCCGTATTGAAAAATTCGAGAAAAAAAATGTTTTTATCTCAAAAAATATTTTTGTTCATAAACTTTTTTGTTAACCTTACTTTATATAATTTTTGAACAATCGTCTGTTTATAAGGTATTTAACCTTTCAGTTCGTAATATGCACTATAAATTTTTATTTCATTTTTTCTAAAATAAAAATTTTATATCTCGTAATATGATTATCATCGGTTTAAAGCCGAATAAACACATACGTATCTTACTAATATTTTCCGTTATGCAAAATATGAGAACCTGAAGAAGGCGGTATTTAAATAATAATTACCCGAGTTCACTTAAAAAATTGTCTTTCCTAAGATCTCTTAGTTCGCTACAAAACCGCTCTTGCATTCTGCTACTTTTCAACCTTTGTCTCTTAGGATCTTGATTGATTTCTACTCATGTCACTCTTTTATGTTCAGTCTATTGTTTAATATATCCACTATTATTACCTGTCTTTTTGCTTTATTATCTAAATCATATCTTCTTCCTCTCCAACACCTTGTGAATTGTGCCGTGTTTATCATTTATCGCCTCTGCTATTTTGATCACATCTCATCGTGCCTCTATAAACCCAATTGGCTAACTACGGAATACCGCATTTTATTTTTTTGTATCACTTTTCTACTCCTTTTCTCAAATTCGGTTTTTCATCTACAACTTCCTACCGTTACTGAATCCCGCTTTACCTCCGTAAATCTTCGTTCATGTGACTCTCTTATCCATGTTCCGCATATTCCTTAAACTGTGGCCCTCGTTTCTTCGTTATTGTCACTCCTCCTCTCTGAAATAAGCTGTCTTTCGTCATTCACTCAATCGCCTACTTTCCATCCTTCAAACACAATATCCGCTATTTTCTTTCGTTTAATAATTGATTTCAATTATTAACACTATTTTAAACTCTCCAACACTCACACACATCCACATGAACTTATTGGCATTGATCGTACTTTTGCTTTTTTGTGTTTTTATTTTTGTTGTGAAACTGTAAATTTACAATTTAGTGGACTTGTAAGTGGATGTATATTGACAACAGACATTTTAATAAGCTTTACTACTAAAACTTATCATGATACCCGTGTATAAGGGCGTGGGCAATAAGTGGTATTTTCTTTGCGTGTGGTTTATTCCATAGTGATTTCAAGGTATTTGATGCTGATAATATTTAGGGTCAATTGCAAAGAGTTTAGTAGTAAATTGTTCAGTGTATTATTTGAATACGGATGTTTCGGGAAACGAAAATTTTGTCGATAGTCTACTACTGATATTGTCTATCTATTGATAGACAATCACAGCCTACTGTGATTGTTGCAATAGGCATGGAATGAATTTTGTGCGATAAACCAAGGAATTTTTTGATGAAACGCCACTTTAAAGATCGGTAATATTGAAAGAATCAAATACTCGAAAGGTCTGTGCTAACTGATTAAATATTCTTTTAATATTAATATTCTTTTCATATTCTGTGTCCTTTACCGTTCTCCGTCCTATGAATTAAGATTTGACTCTCTTAAACCACATTTGTCGAGTTTATCTTCGTATCCTCTGATTTTGCTCCCGGGTGACTTTAATATCCCCCAAATATACTGAAAAATAGTCAGTCACGACCAATTCACGGAATTGGGAAAGTACTGACTGACTTTATGTTAATAAACCAGTAATATTCATCAATTTGGCCAGTTTAGATAAAATCTTAATTTATAAACTAGCCATTTATAAACATCACTCATTACTAAATAACATAAAAAAATTAATATTCTCAAGACAAAATAATTTGTTATTGTCCTGTCCAACAATATTAGTATTTACACGTAGGCAAGTTGTTGTTTTATCGAAAATGCTGCTGAACATTTGCTATTATTTTGATAGTAATCTGCCTAACGGAGAATACAGACAGTAATTGACTGTTCTTGTCTTGATTAAACGGTTTGTTAAAGATTAAAATTACTGATTCCCTATTAACTAATAATAATAATTCCATAAACTTAGTATATTTGCCACCAGTGCATATTCTATTAACAAGAATATTACTCCAGCTCTTGAAAGATTTTATACTAAAAAATCTACTGAGTGATTCTTCCGTAATTTCAAAATTCAACTGTTGAGTATATCCAATCCAGTTACTTTTTCCAGTTCTTTCATGTAGCAGTTCTTTCATGTGTTAACGTGATGTTGTTCGTTCTGTCATATTTTTGAAAATTTTCGTATACTATTGTTTTATTGGAATACTTGCTTGATCTTTCCGTTTTGCTTTCAAAATTTCGGAGTTATTAATTTGAGGTTCGACAGGGTCATCAGTAAAGGATGCCGATACTATATTTTCGGTTCCGTAATGTCGGTATCCACTAAAGTTCAATAATTTGGAGTTTGAGGACACCATCTACAAAGACTACTGATATTCTATCGTATTTCTATCGTTCGGTTCATTGCAAAAACCTTTTAAACAACCAGGTGCTTGTATTTTCTAGATGTTCAGAGACCATCACCAACAAGTATCCAGAGGAGGATCGCGTCCAAGACTAGGTAAGATTCCGCCGTATCAAAATCATAGGCAATAAATACGAAATCTTAAAACGTTTTCACAAATAATCCGGAATCTGGATTTCTAAATCTGAAAAAATGATTTTAAAAGCTTATTAGCTTATACTAAATAAAATTAACTTGGAAATGCTTGCAGAATATACTTTGTGCGTTTAGTGCTTTTAAATATTTTAACAATATTTGATGCATGGAAACGGAAGGTGCTCGGGGTCAATGTTAAATGATCAAAATTGAAATGGCAAGACGCCCCGCATGAGTCAGAAAATTTATTGAATTTTCGATTCCAGTTTTGAATCATCATCAGAAATTGTAAGAACTTTATATAACCAAGACAAATTTCAATAATATTTTGCAATAATTGATTTTTATGTGGTTCCCTATAATGCGACATTATTAATGTGATGTAATAATAAAAATATTAAAAAATTAATATTATAATATTAATATAAATATATAATTTAATATTTTTAATATTAAAATATTAAAACTTTAAAATATTCAAAACTCTAAATAATAAAAATATGTTTTTGTTATTTTTTACTTTTAAAAATATTATACAATACGGAATACGGGAATAAGAGTTTTACAGAAAAACAATGGATAAAGCCTAACTATTCAATTAGATCGCAATCTTTTGAGACGAATTGATTTTCAATATTTAAAATCAAATTATTTTGCGTCTTGTATCGAAATTATTGAATACGACACCATATAAATGTAAAAATATAAATGTAAAACTTATTAAAAATATTGTATGATTGGTTGGATCACCTCTTAAACTTTTTGTGGTCCTTTAAAATGCTTCCAGGATCATTAACAACGATTTAAAGACACGTTGCTGGGTTATCGTCTAGCAGGTCGTAATTTTATTTAAAAGATTGACATTATTTGTGTCAACCTCTTAATACTCGTAGATACTTTAAACGAGATTCACGTTATAGATATACTTACTATTCACTAAAAAACAGCTTAAGGTCAAAGAAAATTGGCACTTTCGAAATACTAGACCCTGAATATCACGAATTGTATAAATTAATAAAAAAATTAAAGATTAAAATTAAATTGTATTTGATTGCATCTGTGAGCTGAAATTTTTCCGATTGTGGCACGATATTATCCTCACAGTTATTGATCTTACTTTCGATACAGCAGGACGCTACTAATCAGTCTGGGTGGGTCTGATGAGCCCACCCAGACTGATTAGTAGCGTCCTGCTGTATCGAAAGTAAGATCAATAACTGTGAGGATAATATCGTGCCACAATCGGATTAAAATTAAAATTATTTTTTATTAAAATTTAATTTTAATAAAAAATTAAAGATTTATTACGATAAATTTTAATAGTTAATAAATTGTTTATAGTTAATAAATTTATTAATAGTTAATAAAATGTGTAAAATTATATAAATTGATTATATATAATTTATATTAATTTTAATTTTATATAATAAAATACAATTGATATATTATAAAATAAAATACAATTGATATAATATATTACTAGTATTTGATCTTATAATATATTTTAAATCGTGTCAAACGTAGAAGTGGTTTGCACTACTTAGTAGGTTATCTATGTCTAGGCTGTTTATTTTATTTTAAGTGTTCGAAAAAATTAAATAAATACATTTTTGAAATTTTTAAAAATTATTTAAAATTATTAATTTTTTAATTTTAATTACGATGGATTCGCTTGTGGTAAAAATATGATTCAGATACTGTACATAGCCTGAAGTAGAAATTGTCCGCAAACGTATTGATAATAAGTTAATATTTTCATGTCAAGAATGCTATTCCACTTTTACCACCTGAGGCACGACCAATACACTTGAAATTGCTTATTGTCGGCGCTCTCATATTTCAATGGTGCATCTTTTGTAGAATATTCGACTACACCATGTGAATTCGTGGTACCTGAGAACACAACAAAGTTCAAAAACCAAGTTCTAATATGTATCGTTTCTTTTGATGAGCTTGAACTTCGAGCTACAATATTGGATATCGGCACATAATGGGTTCTTAATTTTTGAGTTTTTTAAGTACAATTTATATTTTATTGGTTCACACTTTCGGTTGAAGTCGCACAACATGATCAATCCGACGACAGTACACACCAAAAGATGGTGAAAGTACACACCAAAAGATGTAGAAATTGTTATTAAAAAGGCCATTTAATTTTTATTAATAGTTTCTGTAAGGACAGTATAAATGCTATCGAAATATAAAAATTAACGAATCATTTTATAAAGTATAAAATACAAAAGTTTAGTTAACAAATAAAATAATTTTTTTAATTTGAAATATAATAAAAATAATATTATCATTGATAAATAATAATTTTTATTATTATACACACAATATAAAAGAAACCTCACCATTCCAGTTTTAATATTCAAAAAGTCACTAAATTAATCTTCCTTGATTAAGCATAAATCCCTTTGAGGACGATTTATAGCCGTTCGAGCTCCACAGACACATCGAGAAATCGTCTTTGCAAGGATAACGCTTATGCCACTACGTAATCTGGTTATTTCATCGTTGTATGAGCTGTTATGACTCCTTGCCAGGGAGTTCGCGATTCTCTTTAACAGGATTGCCGCTTCCGTACCCGCCCCACCGAGCATCGAAAATACTACGGGAATAAATGACGCATGCTCTATGCTATTTATTCTCTCAAGATACTTCCTTTTCCTCAAAAATAATATTAAAATAAAAAATAATATAAAATATATAGATAAATAATATATAAGATAATTATATAAGTAATTATAATTATATAATTATATAATTATATATTACTTTTATAATTATATAAGAGAAATAAAAATAATATTAATAAAAATAAAATTTCTATTGCTGAAAATTAACGAATCGTTAAAAAATTAACAAATCATTTTATTGTTTTGTTGATAAATAATAAAAATAATATTTTTATTATTTCTTCAAAAATCAAAGGTACATTTTAATAATTAATAAATTTAACATATAAAATATATGAGAAAATATATATAATTAATTATATATAATTTGTATTAAAAATATATTTATTGTGTTATTTATAATTGTATAATATATAATAAAATACCATTTATTTACAATTAACAAGTATTTCATCTTATAATATATTTTAAATATATTAATTATAAAATATTATATTTAATTTAAAAACTTAACTATTGTAATTAGTTATTACCTAACTAATTACATTCTGGTAGGACTCAATTACCTATGAAAATTTATTGGCTTGCATCTTTCTTTTTTTCGTCGAAACAGTTACTGTTTATATATCGATCATAATTATTAATATGATGCATATGATACGGCGTTACTATAATGTGAATACCATATAATTACAGGTGATTTTGTACAGCTATATATATTTTAGTAAATTTAAAACAGAATAAAAGTGTAAATTGCTAAATAAATTTAAAAAAATTAATTTGTTAAATGTAATTCGTTAAAATTAAATTTAAAAAAACTAATTTGCTTAATTAAATTTGTTATTAAAAGTTTAAACAATTAGAAAAAATTTTTGTGAGACAATTGCAAGCCGTGATGATGTGTTGCACATATGTGCCAACACTATTATGGCTAACCCTACCATGGCTAATACATTCCATAAATTCGAATATTTAAATGCAGAACCTTAAATTTGTTAACCAATTTACGCCGGGCCTGTTTCCCATTATGAGGAATAGCCGAAACGAGATTAGATGCAAATCAATTGTAATATAATGGCCAGTTATTTTATAATGCTGGTAGTTTCTAAAACTATACTTGTTCAGATTGAAAGTAACATAATGGTTTTCAGGTAGGCAATTGGAGAGTTCTTACCAGACAGCCGGATCAATTCGTGATTATCGGACTCGACATGAAATTTCAAGAGGACCGGCACATAGGTCGTACCAGGCTCTAGCACCGAGTCTTCCACCGAGACGTAGCAACCGTTCTGATTATCGGCGAACTTCACCCCTTCATGCCTCTAAATCTCGAGTCAGCAAAGTTTCTCCTGTCAGGGCATCACCATCGCACAGCAAATCTAAAAGAGTTGATCGTCATAGATCAAACAGCCATCACTCTAGACAGACATATCATCTGTATCTACCACGCTTATGGCCTTGCCGGAAGTACGTATTATCAAATATTTCAATTTAAATGCTGTGATTTACGAATATCGCCGTTTGCTTTCAAAATGCTAAATTGGATATTCTTTTTGTAAGGTTTTTTTTATTCAGCGTATAGACTAAAATAAGCTTTTTAAACCTTAAGAATTTTTTTATATTTTTTGAACCTAAAAATGATTCAATACAATGAAATAAATCACAATTACTGTATTGTCTTTAAAAAAAGAGATAAATTTATTTTGAGTGGCAAATGCATGACAACGGCGTGCTTACAAGCTCACTAAGAATGAAAATATGTTCAAACTTTTTAAATAGTTGATACTGATCCATTATTGATAAATAATTATTGGAGCTGGATCAAAGGAAAGAAGAAATTATTTTTGATATTTCGCTAACTTCTGTTAACGTCTTCAGAAAATTATCTAAGGTAGTGCATCGAAATTTCAAGTACCCAATTTTGCATTTAATTTGTTGAAAGATGCTAACAGTAGTTAGCGAAGTATCAAAAATAATTTCTTCTTTCCTTTGATACAGATCTAACAATTATTTAATGTTCAAACTGATAAAAAAAATAACCCTGCAGACGAGTTTTGAATAGTATGAACAAGGAAGTCGAGCGAATGTACGAAGGAAAGGAACGTAATACGTCGAATAATTTGGAGTATAGAAAAGAAAATAATGAGATGATCTTGAGAATAAAGAATATTTTGTATTTTTATAATTTCGGATATTTTACATAGTTTTAAAATGAATTTTGATTGAAACAGCATGTATGATTGTATTGATTTCCATTTTCATACTAAATATAAAATTGTTAGTAAATGTCTGTAGTCATCTGACACGTCGAAAAGAAGTACTTTTAAAATGTACCATTTGGTACTTTTAAAATGTTTTAAAAGTACGAAATTGTAATTAAATTAAAATTAGCCCATATTTTAATCAATTTTAATATTTTAGTGGACAGCAAATGCTAGGACCATACGATATTCATCACATGTTTCCATTGTTATATATACCTAGCACATTCTCCCATGCCATTATTCCCGACGATGTATATAAGATAGACATTAGCAGTGTTATATCATCAGGCTGTCAGTTTTACGTTGTTGACAGAAAGAAAGACGAAACCGGAGTTTTCTCGAAAAAGCTTGCTGAGCGTATAGATCAACCTGCCCCGACAATTTCCGGAATATCATTTCGTCATAGTGTTAAGGTAGTATATTTAAACTTCAAGTATCTAATTTTGCAAGATATTTACTTTAATTAAATTAAATTGTGATATCTAAATAAAAGATAAAAAATATTGAAAGATATCTAAAATATTAAGTTTAAATTCGCATGAAAATAAGATACCGTCCACACGTATCCAATAGTCGATTTGTATTATATACCTGTATTCTTAGGCAGTATCTATTTAATGTATTAAACATGGGATATGATTATTTGCTGATAATTTAAATTGTATGATTTAAATTATCCGATGCTGTTCAAGTATTCACGCTAAATTAGTTACATGCCCTAATGGATGTGCAGCATATACATTCTTTTTTAAATAATCGTGAGAATGGGATTATTAGTATCCTAATTATTAGATAGGGATTGTTAGTATCTATGAAAAGCATAAAGTAAAAATGTCACACTTTGGTTTTAATTCATTTCTGTGATAAACATGATATGAAAACTTACATTTTCATATCAACAAACATAAACATTTACTTTTAAATTAAAATTACTTTTAAATTAATTTAAAAGTAAAAAAATTATTGTTAATCGTTAAATCAAATGTACTATTTATAAATCAAACATGTGAACTTACATTTTCATATCAACAAACATAAACATTTACTTTTAAATTAAAATTACTTTTAAATTAATTTAAAAGTAAAAAAATTATTGTTAATCGTTAAATCAAATGTACTATTTATAAATCAAACATGTGAACTTACATTTTTATTTGATTATATCTTACATTTAATCAAATGCATTCGCTCATTATTTGGTCATTTTATTCATGATAAAAATAACCAATTTTAATAACATAATTTTTAAATTAATTCAAAAATTTAAAAGTAAAATGTAAAATATTATTTGATTTAAATAAACAATTTATTTGCTTAGCAATTCCATTTGATTATGTGTTTAATATTTTAATTTTAATGCCCTACAGTAGAAAACATTTTAAACACCCTATTTTGGATGTTTAATAACAAATCAAATAGACTTGAAAATTTTTTGGAATCATCTTAAATAAAAAACAGTCCGCATTTACTTTGGTTTTTAACTTCGTATAATGTGTTAATAAGTGAACAAATGTCAACTATATTACTTCTGCAAACTCTTTCTTTATTAACGTTTGAAGTTGAAAGAAAACTTATTATTTTGTTCTAAAAATTTTTGGTTTAAGTCAAAATATATCATGTAAATTGCAAATACCCTTCAATATTTTAATATATAGTGATATTATTAAATGTGATATTAATAATTACATTATTTTATTATATTTTACCGTGTTTTATTTTGTGATATATAATATTTTATTATAATATAATTTTATAATATTAATTATACATTAATTATATAATTGCATATTAACTAACAATTGCTTTTAATAATGCAAAACAATTAATATATTGAATATAAAATATTATATTCAATAATATTTTCTTCGTTTTGATAAATTCTCAATATCTAATATCTAATTTTATATCAAATATTATTAGTATTATATAATTATATTGCTCTCTAAACTATCTTCAATGGTCTTGGAAGTTAGCTCAACCGGTCTACATGTGCTATGTAGATTTGGAGAAGGTGTTCAAGCGAGTTCCGCGAGATAAATTTTGGGAGGTACATAAGTAGAATAGAGTACCACACTGTCTTCGGGTAGCTGTGGCTTCTTTGTATGAACAAAGTATGAGTTGTGTTCGTGTTCTAGGTAGGAAGTCTGAATCATTTCCAGTAGCCGTTGGGCTTTGTCATTTGTCTCCAATTTTGTTCCTTGTTTACATGTACCAAATTACGAGATGGGCTGCTCTGACAAATGTCGGTCTTCAGTTTGGTTTCATCAAGATATCATCTCTACTTTTTGCAGATAACGTTGTCTTGTTGGCTTCTTGTCATGAGGACTTACAATGCCTACTAGATCGATTTACGATGGAATGCCAAGCGGTAGGGATGTTTGTTAGTACCTCCAAGACTGTCTCTATGCGTTCATCCCGGATTTAGGTGTCATTGTCAACCCGGATTGTGGAAGAGGTTCTTCCTGATGTAGAGGATTTCAAGTATCTTGGGGTATTGTTCTCGAAGGACGGCAGGAACATAAGGGAGATTGAGTAGCGAATCTGTGCAGCTAACGCATCAATGTGTTCTTTGTACAGGTCTGTCGTTGTTAAGCCCGAGTTGAGTCTTCGGGCGAATCATTCTGTTATCGCGCAATCTTCGTTTCTATCTTAAACTATGGTCATGAGCTTTGGGTAATGACTGAAAGGATAATATCTCGGGTACAGGCGACCGAAATAAGGTTCCTTCACGGTGTGGCTCGTCTTAGCCTTAGAGATGAGGTTAGGAATTCGGTAATTCAGGATGGACTTGTAGTAAAGTCGCTGCTTTCCCACATCGAAGAAAGTCAGCTGAGGTGGCAAGGATACGTTCTGAGGATGTCCAGAGTTTGCTTTCCTCGGAGGGTTTATCAGGTCAGCCTCTGGAAAGAGACATCGAATTAGACCTCGATACCGGTTAAGAGATTAAATCTTGATACTGGCCAAAGGACAGCTTAAGTTATCTGAATGGAACTTCGGTATGTTGCCCAGGATCGCGATGTTTGGAGTAGTTTGGTTCGTGCACTGCCTCAACGACCGACACTGGACCAAAAAAATTGTGTTACTATTATTCTTTTATTGTCAATAAATTGTTGTTAATTATGTACTTATTGATTTTAAGTTTATTAATCTTATAAGTACCACTTTAATTGAACAGGTAGTTCTTTTATCAACACCAACTGCCGCAAATCTATTCAAAAAATGTACAGATTTCTCAGAAGCCGGGTCATCCAGTATGGATCGAGGCAGTGCATTTGCACACCAGAACAAAATGCTCAGCTTCCTACACGGCATGAAAACTGGTAAATCTGAGGCACTTGGAATTGGAGGTCAATGGCACCCAGAGCTAGATGGATCAGATCCAGATAAAGATCCCATGGTTCTGATCAGAACTGCAATTCGTTGTACTAGAGAGCTTGTAGGTCTGGATCTTTCTAAGTGTTCACAATGGTAAGTTTTAAATATTTTTTAAAATTTTAATTTCTGCACTTACGCAAAAACAAAAATGTATTCTTTTAAAAATTTAATTAATTGGCCTCCTTAAATCATCAGATGTAACCGGATTTTCAGGTATAAAATTCTTGAAATGAGGTATTTACGTCCCGAGAAGTCATCACGTTATTCAGAAGGATCGTACAATGAACGAATAGAGTCAACAACAGTTCTAATGCCGGATGTATGGTCTTTGATGCCGTCCGAATCCGAATGGAAAGACACATCCGAAATGCTAACTACATTACTAGCCGAATACGAGCAAGACAAATTCAGCAACATCCAGCAGATGGACAAGCAGTCATCGAGATCTCTTGGTGAAAGTGGATTCGATGATAATCAGGAGTCAAGTCCGACAAATGAACACACATCTCGCAGCGACACAGCGGTGATGGATAAGAACGAATCTGCTGACAATGTTGAGGATGAAGCTGCAGTTGGCACTAAGGAAAATGTCACTTCAGACTCGCCTGCCAACAATTTGATGAACGACACAAACTATGAGGTGAACTTTCTATATACCATAAAAGATGAACTTTTTCTATAAAATCGAATTCATGTAGTTTAAGAATAAGAAACATGCTGCTATAATTAGCTTCTTCACGATTAAGAGAAGAAATTATGTCCAACATATTTTATGTCGGCTTGCTCGTTAAACTGCTCGTAATAGTTTGTTACGATGATTTTAAGTTAAATATTGCTAGCAACACTTTAAAGCGTTGCAAGCAAGTCGACATAATGGGCTTTTTAAAAAAGTAATATTCAATTTTGACACATTGTTACCTTTTTGTATTAATTTTAACGTTTTTGTTTCCGCGGTTTAGGACAACGGTGAAATTATCGTCACAGTAGACGAAGTTATAGGAGATTGCACTCATGAAATGAAGAACGAATTAGAAGCTTCTGATAGCGTGGTAATTATTTTTAGTTGATTTTTATAATTTAAGTCATAAATTTGTTAGCTTAGTGATTAATTAAAATTGTATTATTAGTCGATTTTGATTTAACTTTGATTTTTTAACTGAATGTAAATAATCTGCTTGTGCTACACGGTGTAAAGTTTTAAGTATTCGTATGAACTATAGACAATAATAAACTTTAAATATCAGCAAAATTTAATAAATTAATAATTACAATTTATTTTATTTTTTTCAAAATTAATTATTAAATTTAAATTTGTAATAAAACTTTTAAGTGACTAATTGCATTTTTAAATAATTAAAATGTTATTTAATTAGTTTATTTATGCAACTATATTTTAACAATTATGTGACTCGAAACGTTTAAATATTTGACGTGATTAATTGAAATATTAACATAAAGTTTTGCAATTAAATTTTCTAAATAATTACATTTCTTGAATTTGTTTATTAATTATTTGATATTTTTTGATAAAAAAGAAAAAAATCTGTGAAATTTGTATTATAAATTTTGTGTATAATCGATTTTGATTCTATTTGTTATATATACAGTAAAATTAATTAAAAAAAATATAATCGAAGTACAACTTAATTTAAAAGTTGGCCTTAAGACTTGATTATCAATCGACATGGTCATCATTGAAAAGAATTTGTAAATAAATGCCAACAACAAATCAATCAAAAATTTATCCAGAAATGTTAATAAAAGATTTATTAATAGATTTAATAAATCTATTTATAGATTAACATAATATTTAGTTTATTCTATATTTACTAATAATCATTTTTGTGAATTTCAATATAAATATAATTTATGAAAATTTATATAACATTTTGTATTTTATATAAAATTAGTGATATTTGTGAAAATTTGTGTAACATGTTGTGACAAGTATTGAATTGTGTGAAAATTTGTATAAAATTTAATACCAATTAGCAATTTATAAACACATATATTTAAATATTGTTGTATAATATTTAGCTACCGTTTTGTTTTACTTAAAGATATTCGATAATATATCTTTGTTATCTGAATTGTCTGAATTTGTGTAACTAGATTATAAGTAATATTTTATTTGTAAGATATAAGTTAAAGACTATGATTAGTAATTATAATTATGCAATTACAAAAATTTGTATCTTAAAAATTTTTGTAATTGAAAATTACTTTCTAGTAATTCGAAATACGAATTACTATCTTGATATTGATTTTAAATAGTTGATAATGATCCATTATTAATAAATAATTATTGGAGCTGGATCAAAGAAAGAAGGAAAAAATTTTATTTGATATTTCTTTAACCTCTGTTAGCATCTTCAGCAAATTACTAATTTTCTGAAGATGCTAGCAGAGTTTAGCGGCAAATAACAAAAGTTATTAGCCGCTAATGACTATTTGAACTGTTCACATAAAAGAAAAAAAATCAATGACTAAAAAAATAAATTGAAGCGTCCACACCATTATAAATTTATTCGTAAATATAAATTTGTTACATAACATAATATCACTCTTTTTTTGCTATTCAAAAAAGAGTTTTTTGTTTTGTTTTACAAAACAACCAAATATCTGATGTTTAAATGCTTATCAGATTATCAAACGTAACGTTCAAAGTTACGAAGTAAATATTTGATTTATTATTTTGCAAGTACATGAGTGAAATAATTTTTGAAATTTTATTTTTTATATATTTTTTTGTGAAATATATTTTTTTCTACAATTTGAATTAACAATTTGTTATAAACTCTTTTAAGGATCAAGTCATTAAGTCTGCTGCAGAATCAGAAATAAAGGATGTAAAAGTTGAATTGGATTTACCACCAACTCCACACGTACTAATTAACCCGTCTCGTATCGCAAAGGAAAACTCATTCGACTGTAAATTAAATTATCTAGTGACTATGCTTGATTACAATCATTCTCAGACCAAAGAGCATAACTTTGAGGTTAGGTCGTGTCTTCATTTTTAAAATATTTTTTTTAATGTGACCTTGTGTCTAATAAGTAGGTACTTTTTCTGCCAAGATTAATTAGACAATAATTCCTCAGTTTTGTTTCTCAGATATGCTCTTTGCTTTTGCAATCGAAAAATAGGTTCTCAGTTCGGTTTATGAAAAAATGACAAAATTTATGAAATATTTGTCATTAAATCACTCGTGCTGTTAATCCAGTGCATCACCGAGTAACATATAGCACCTTATCTAGAAGTTTGAAGATGAGCTCGTCTATAAGAGAAATACATTTATAGATTCCTTGCAAAAGAGATACGATAAGATGCTTTAACAAATTAAACGTAGTAGATTTAATAACTCAGTAGTAGATTTAATAAGTATATTTAATATATAGAAGGATAAATTCTAAGATTTTACTCAACATTAATTTCTCCGATTAAAATTAAAATTTAAACTTTCGCACAATGCCACAATTAAAATTTATTGTTTGAAGTTCGAGATACTGTCAATGTATATCAAATGATTCGCGATAGCGTAGAGAACGGTGAACATTGTCCATTATGGCTGAAAACACATTGGCTTGAGCAATTAAGAAAAGCCAACGATCCGTTTGCCCTTCTCAACTTGCTATATATAGCAAGTTTGAGTATTTTTAAGAATAAGCATTTTTGAGCAATTCTCGTAAAAATTAAAAATTGACTTGCTTTCGAATAATTGCAAATTATTTTGAAATTTAAAATAGTATGTTATGTAGCTCCTCAATAATAAGTTAGTACCGTGTCTCCTGTTAGACTTCTAACACATACTTTATTGTTTATAACAGTTGTATATAAATCTTATATATAGTTTTTATATGTAAAAAACTATTACTTCATATGTAACTAATATATATTTGTCTTTTAATGCTAAGATTTTGATAAAACTCCAAATTTCATTGAATTATCTCAACATCTTTGTTGAGTTCCTATGTGAATAACTAAGTGCTTTTTCTTTAACATTTTGCATATTTAATGTGTCTTTTATATTATGGATTTATAATTAAAAGTCAAAGTTGAACATCAATTGGCTTGGTTCAATTTTTACTGTATTTGTTTAAATTAACGCAATAGATTTTATGTAATTTGCGGTTTATTCATCTAACCTTTAAAATCGAACTGTTTAAGTCGACAATTGACGATAAATAGCATATTTTGAATTATATTTAAACATTACATGATGTAGTGATGTGCCTTCGAGGAAGTTCATCATCAGTTGTATTGGGTTAAGTGAGGAAAGGATCTGATACGCCATTAACACAATAGCGTATTCCATTAATCATATTCATTCTAAAGTTTATTTTATATTTTTATGTATTTATAAAACACTTGGTTGTCATGAAATGCCTTTTAATATTATACAGTATGAAGATCATTTTGTTAACTGATTTTGTACATTAAATTCAATTTTATTAAATACATTAATTAAATAAAATTTAATTTTATTTCGTTAAATGTGTATTCATGCCGTTAATAATTTATTTTACCAATACCAGATTTTGTCAATGAAAATATTTTTTTGTTCACCCGAAATCATATTGCAACAATCAGCTGTGAAAAATCACTAATTCCAATCATTGAAATTCATGTTTAGTTATCACTATTCTCCGAAGTGTTTAATCACTGTTTGGCTCGTTCTCATGCTCTGTTAATAACGTCATCTCTAGCTCAGATGAACACAAATGTTTTGGTCACATTGTGTGAGGACGGTAGCAAAATCAAATACCACGAAAAGTCCGAAAAGTCTAACAGCGCACAATCAACGACGCCAGCAATTGTATGTACTGCTGCGCCCACTGATGATACTAGTATCGATGATGGTGTGCCTTGTCCGAAGAAAATCAAGCTATCTGAAGAAGATGCTGATGGCAAGTCAAAGAAGAACACTGAAGACACTGCCAAGAACACTATTAAGCATGGCAGCAGTGTATCAGTGGTAGATTCTCATTTAATAGCTGTTTGTTTTCTCAATCTTCTATTATTTTTACGCTAGGAAGACAGCGAACCGAAACTTCAAAGACATCCTAATAAACGTATGCACTGTTAATAAATTTTCTCATTTCCAGACATTAGTAATTTTCGTCAAATTCCGGATCAGTTTATCAATTGAAAACAAACTACTTTGGATTTTGTTGCCTGGACTGACTAAGAGAATAACGTTTGGAGATTTGTTAAAGCTGTCACAGCACGAATTTTCGTAAAAATGACGCCTATATTACCAAAGCATAAAGCGACAGAGCAGGGTTATTTGACTAAATATATTAGGTTGCGTCGTACCTACATTATAGAGCTATATCAACTAGATTATCGAATAGCTATAGAATAGCTAGATAATATTTTTAAATAAATGTAAATTAATTTAAATATATATTAAATATAAATATTTATTTAAATATTTAGATTTTAAATTTATTTATATATTAATATAAATGTTATATTCATTTATATTCAATATTTATATTTCAATCTAATGAATTGCACAAATTTGTTTAAATTTTATCTGGTTGTGAATGAAGTAGACAATGAAGAAAAAACTAAAATTGAACAAAAATAATATTTTGTTTTGATAATTAAATAATTTTTTTTTGTGAACGTGATAAAGAGAAATTTGTATTTTATAAATTTTCCTTTGTATCGCTATTAATTTATGAATTTAAATACGAATTCTGTTTTTAATGTTAGCTTGTAAATAATCGGCTAAATTACATTTTTGTACTACCAGAGACGAAGTTGTTAGTCAAAGTGGAATCAAAATTTCAACTTTATTTCTCCAATTAGCAATAAATGCCATAAATACACAAACTAACATCATTGTTTAACTGAATTTTTTACAAATTGGACTTTTGTGTTGGAATTTCATTTCAAATCCGAATTGAAAAGAAAATTAAGTTTTGATGCGTATCAACTCATTTATATCCTTTAATGTAAAGTAATTAAACACACCTACAGGATAAATTATCCGTAATACATCAAATATATGTTGTATATCATAAGCATTAATAAAAGCTTATATTATAAGCTTTTCATAAGCTTATATGTTGTGGTTGAAAATTAAGTTTTGAAACTTAATGTTAAAGTGTTCAAAACTTATAATTTTAAAAAGTTCTTTTAAAATGTTTGCGTTTGTTAAGTGTACCATCTATTTAGCAATTAATTCTCCCAGCAATAAATTTGGTTACAGCAAGGAGGCTAGTGGATATCGTACCGTTAGACCTGAGCTACTTTTGGCATTTTCGTATTTTGACCATAAAAATTCTCGCATTTTGACCAGGAAGGATCTAGCCGCCATAATCGAGTCGACTAATCTATGCTTGACACGAGCAGAGGTAATTAAAGCTTATGATGTTTTTACAAAGCTTTTCATTCTAACTAAAGTTTAAACGCAGTTGTTCGATGTACTAATATCTTACACTTTAAGTTCACTCTACTCCAAGATACGTTATGTTCATGTTCTGCATTATGCACAATAAATGCGTGCATGACTCTATTTTGCAGAGATTAAATTAAGTTTGATTTTCTCAGGTTAAGGTTCATTGCTTTTAATTTTGTAGTCATTGCAGATTTGAATGAATATGTTAAGTGAAACTACTAATTAAGTGAAACTATCAAAGCAGCAGACGAGTGGAATGATCGTCAGCTTACTGAAAAGTTACTGAAACGTGAAATGTTTGAAACGTGAAATGAGAAGGTCTATTAAAGATGACATGTATCGTAATGTTTTTGGCTTATATTATAATCTTGGAAAATGGAGATTAGTGTCATGAATGCCAATAGAAATAAAATTTGCACTTTTTTTAATGAACGTTTCTAAAAAAATTAAATTTCATTCGCCAGTTATGGCCTTCCAATCGAACAGTTCAAAAATCTACCAACGATTTACTTGGTAAACCGTGTAAATTAGTTTTACATAGTTAGCTCTGAACATTTTTGTAGCATTGTTTCAGGAACATTCGTTCAAAGAAGAATAGTGAAGGCACTGCCAAGGACACTATTAGCATGTCAGCAGTGTATCAGTGGGAGATTCTAATTTAATAGCTGTTTTTTCGCAATCTTCTATTGCGCATTAGTTTATAATAAGCGTTTTAACAGGACGAGAAAAATCATTAGTTCTCATTGACTACAAAATGACAGTTTCTTTTCGTATTAATTTTAAGTCTGTACCTCCCGTTATTATTACAGCAATCACAAAGTATGCTATAGGCACTAGCAAATAAAAGTTTAAATGGGCCAAGTGGCCTTTTGGCAATTCGTTCTACTAATGTTTTTTTATTTAAAATTTAGATATCAAAAATGGTGGACTGTGCATGTGGTCCTGGACTTACAAATTTTTATTATCGAAATATGACGGATGGTATATCACCTGATAATATTCCAATCTGGCCATTGAAAGGCGATAATGACTTTACGTCATTGTCTAATGGTAAGCTAAACAGTTTTAACATTTAAATGCAATGTTTACCTTCTTTTAAAATAATAGGGCGTTTTATAGAAACAATTGATAGCAGCAAACCCATATTAGACGAGGAAAGCGGAGCAGTGACATATAGAGGACGTACTATTTACATCGATAGCGTTTTGCAATCAATTGACTCGGATAAACGACTTATTACCGATTTAAAAGTCAAAATTGAAGTACTTGAATCTGAAATAGGTATTATTTGCTTTATATGTCTGTCAACTGCTAAAATTTAATAATTAACAATTTTGATATTATTCCCACATGTGCTAAGATAAATAATTTTTATTCGTCAAGTTGTGTCTCATTAAAGTTTGCAAGTTAGTTTTAAAGTTTACCATTTCAAATAAATATTAATCTACTATGTTTCTCGTTTCGTATTCTTGGTTCTTGATATGTTGTTCAATTAAATATTCTATTTATAAAAAAATGTAATTACATTTAGTATAATTTACTGTTTAAATAATTCAACGGACAATTATCTAGAGAGCAAATTGTTGCAGTAGATTTAAGACCTAAATTAATTGTTACACTATATTTATGCTTTTATATTAATACTTATAATTAATATAGAGATATATTTATATAATTATATATTTATTAATATAATTATATATTTATAATTAATATATATTAAGTGACCATTACTATGGACATTTTCCATTCACGGTCATCATGATAAAGTTTGCATTATTAATATTTCAATTCATCCAGTCTCCATTCAATGTAAATGTGCATTATGTGACTCTCCGTGTGCATCCTTACTGCATGTCTTTTCTTGTCCACATTTGTCTAAATTAGGATTATCTGAGATTGACAAACTACGCAGATTCTGATATACCGCACACCTTCCTAAATTCTTATTGAAGTATTAACATTTAGATAACTTATCTTGAATATGTATATATATTTTTGCCTGTGTTATGGAATGCAATATTTGTTGGTTTTTTAATCCCTACTGAAAGGTTATACGGATAAATAAATTTCTCTAATAATAATTTAATTAATTCTTTAATTTATGGCATATTTCAACTGTAGCTTTTAGGAAGAGCTATTTTTAAATCAAATAAATAATTTAATAAGGAATCCAAAATCAGATAAATGTAGTAATTAGTTGTGACGGATAAAAATTTGAATTTCCAGAAGATGCTAGGAAGAGCTATTGAAATATTGGGACCTTTAAAAATAAAACTATTTTATTTTATTTTGTCCTTATAAATTTACAAAATTATTTAAAAAAATTAATAAATTTTATTAACATTATTGCTTGACAGCCTGGCTGTTTTTTGCTAACTCAAAACTAAGAAGAAGGGTTTGATTTTAAGTTGAACTTCGAAATGTTGCTGACTCCAGTGATCGTCATGTGAAGCAACTTCTTAAAGAAATCGAAACTCTGCGTGAGATGCTTAGCGAACGGAAGAAACAACTTTCACAAGTAAAGGATATATGTGCAAGGTATGAGTCCTGTTTTGGACATACGAGATACACGCTGAAACGATTACTGAGTCGAGAACTTGACGCCGTTGCTAATATTGTTAATAAAAAAGATGAGTCTAAGAATGCTGCACAAGAGACGATGCCGCAAACCGGCGCTGTCAATGAAAACGATGGTCAAAAGAAAGGACATGGTAGCAGAACGATGCAACAAGCTCCCCGTGATTCTAATAAGGATGATCAGCAACAAAATGAAGACGACACGATCCCTTGCGTAATAGAAGACAATTGTTTAGATGATATTGTGAGTGATCCTGAAGAGTTACATAATGAGCAAATTCCAGATACGGATGAAAACGATAACGATGAAACGATGGAAGACACTGTAGCAGATAAACAACAGAATGCCGAGGAAGGCAAAGCAGAATAGAAATGCGATTAAATGTATTTACTTCTTAAACAATTTGTTGTGTGCAATTTTGTTTCAAGAAATTCATAACTTATTTGCATGTGCTGTAATTGTTGTTATATTGATTATAGCTTAGCTCAATGTCGGTTCAACGGCAATTATTAGTTTCTATTTTAATGGTAATCAAACAATTGGATTCACTGTGAATCACTATCCTATAGTGATCTATAGAATTATCACTGTAATGTGATAGAAATAGAAAGCAAAATAGAAACTATTTTGTTTCTTAAGGAATTATCTAAGCAGGAAAAGAAGGAAAATCTACGCTAGCATCTTCAGAAAATCACGTAATTTTTTGAAGATGCTAACAGAAGTTAGCGAAATATCAATAAAACTTTTTTCCTTCTTTCGATCCAGCTCCAATAATTATTTATTAATAATGGATCATTATAAACTATTTGAAATTTTCTTTTTTAATATAAAAATACAACGTTAGTTAATTATAATCTGTGTTAAGATTATACAGCAAAATTATCTAACCACTTTAATTTGCAAAATTAAATCTCAAAACTCAAAAGGGTGCCGAAACCTGATATCATAGTAGTTCCTCCTGATGGCCTCTAATCCTTATTCTGATGCATCGTCTGTTATTTATTAGTAAAATCATCACAATTGACTTTTTAAATTTCATTTTTTTTATTTTAACTTTTTGATTTAAATTATATAAAATCTTATAATAATTATTTATAATTATTTATTATTTATTTATAATTTGTTTATTTATATGAAGTTATAATTTTAATTACATAATAATTTATTATTTATTGCGTCAGTAGCATGTATTTAATACGCCATAAGCGATTATTTGGCCTGCTGCTATGTTGGGTCGTGGAATATTGTCCGAAATCTGATAACATATCAGTTCCTCCTGATTTGAATGCATCGTGTCTTATTTATTAGTCAATTAATAAAACTTGACTTTTAATTTAAATTAAAAATTTTAATTTTAAATAGATATAAATTACTTTATTACTTTATTATACAGCAATTAGGAAGGTTTTAAGTATTTGTTTTTTATTAAACAAAATTATCTAATCACTTTAATATGCAAAATTCAACCGTCTGTTATTTATTAGTCAATTCATTACAATTGACTTGATAAATTTATAATAAATATTAATAAATAATTATTAATATTATATTTATAATAAATATTTACGATTACAATAAGGGAAAAATTATTTGTCAATCGATACTCATATACTTTACGCGCAGATATTAATACTACAAATAATTGATATGATGAAGAAACAACTTAGCGAGAGTAATTTCAAAGTCTGAACAAAAAACAATTTCACGGGATCCGTTTGAGGATAACCCTCAATATGTAAATTTTATTATTAAATGGCTCAAAATAAAAAAAATAAAAAATATTTATTGTTAATTCTTCCGGTGTAATTTTATGTTCTGTATGAATTTTCTTTTATTTTCAGCTTTGAAAATGTTTTGATTGAAATTTATGAACATTAATTTTGTTTTATTTATATTGTGTGAAATAATAATTTGTCAACGGTAATCAACAGCATTTGCAGTTTATTAAGATAAAAATATTATTTTTCATAACGATATTTCATTAAACTAAAATGTCTTTAAACTAGCAAACAGTTGAATCAGTTATTAATAAAATATATTAAAATTATTTAAAATATGGGCAAAATAATCGCTTTAATATGCAAAATTAAAAGAAAAAGTATAAATATAAGTGTTGTTATATAATAGTGTAGTATATATTTAAATGAATGTGTACGTTTTTCCTAGTATATCCGTGTTGTGTTCGTACCGCTAGACTAATCGACTATATGATGTTGCTGCATTTCGATCGTACTTAGATCATATGAATATAAAATATCAATCTCAAAAGGGTGCCGAAACCTGATCACATAACAGTTCCTCCTGATGACCTCTGATCCTTATTCTTATGCATCGTCTGTTATTTATAAGTCAATTCATTACAATTGACTTTTATTTTAAATTTCAATTTTAATCATTTAATTGAAGTACTATAACAATGATTTATTATTAATAATTATTTAAATTTTATTTAGCATAATTTTTTAATTTATAAATAATATAAAATACGTAGACTCTATTAGTTGATATCACATTGAAAGATTTAATCGTTCGTTCAATCAACTCTTTACGATTATGATATAATGAGTGTTTATCATTTAAAGATCTTAGGCGTTATATTTACATAATATTAATCCTGGCGCACACAGTATATTTATCAGAAATGCTCACAACGTCTATACTTTTTGAGATGATTGTAAATACTTGAATCATCAAATGATTAGTTAAAGATAATGCATGCATTCGAGGCCTTATTATATACGGATATCCGATTTTGCTAATATATCGTCACATATTTTAAAAAGTTTTGTTCATCTATTTGCACGGACAGCGTATACGTGGAAAATAATTGTTCTCGCTGAAAATTTGCGTTAAAAATAATCTTAAACTCTTCAAGAAAAAGAATTATGGATGGATAATTAAATTTCAATAGAGTGAATACGTTATTAGCATGTATTTGGCCCGGCTGCTATGTTGGGTCGAGGAATAGTGTCCGAAACCTGATAATGCAGCAGTTTTTCCTAATGACCTCTAATCCTTATCCTCTTAGATCGTATGTTATTAATCAATTCATAACAATTGACTTTTATTTTAAATTTCACATTTAAATTTTTACTTCATGTAAAGTGTATAAAATCTATAACAATGATTTATTATTAATAATTATTTAAATTTTATTTAGCATAATTTTTTAATTTATAAATAATTAAAAATACGTAGACTCAGTTGATATCACATTGAAAGATATGATAGTAATTTATTATTTATAATTATTTATTGTATTTATCATTATTTTTAATAATGGTTTATATTTCTACTATTTTTAATAGTAGAAATTGATTTATATAATTAATTATAATCATTAATTATTATATAATTAATAATTATAATCATAATTATATAAATTAGTTAAATACCGCCTTTTACCGGTTCTTATATTTTGCATAACGGAAGGAATTAGTTATTGTTAATTCAATAATTATTGAATTAACATTATCACTATTAAATTTGCATTTTAACTTCTGATAGATATTTTTCCAACGAATAGTAAATAAATTCACTTCGTTTTTCTATTTATAAATTGTAAATTTCATATATATAGGAAACAATCATCAAACTTGCTTGAAAATTAATAGAAAAAATAATAATAAGCGAAGATTAATTAACAATTGTTTTATATAATTTATAAAGTTAAAATTTAAAATTAAATTTAAAATAAAAATCTATTTGTATGAATTAACTAATCAATGATAGACGATACATTTGAGAATAAGGATGTGAGATTATAATAACACAATCAATAATACGATTAGATAATAGAACAATATCTTCGTTATTGTCCCAATAGAACAATAACTGAAACTCAAGAGTTTCGAACATTCCGGACATGACTAATAAAACACAAACGATGTATCAGAGTAAGGATTAGAGGTCATCAAGAACTTCTATTTTATCAGATTTCGCCCCCTACTCCTCGACCCAACATAGCAGCTGGGTAAATTAGGGTAATGTTTTGTAAAATTCCGACTTTTTCCGGTTATCATATTTTGCATAACGGGAAATATTAATAAGATGCTTACGTGCTTATTCGGTTTTTGATCGAGGATAATCATATGTCGAGATATTTAATTTAATTTTTACTTGATTTAAAGTGCATAAAATAATATATAGTAATTTATTATTTATAATTATTTATTTAATTTATCATTATTTTTAATAATGGTTTATATTTCTACTATTTTTAATTGTAAATATAAAAAGTATATCAAGTAAAAGTTAACAAAAAATTTATGAAAAAATATTTTTTGGAGACAACATTTTTTCTCAAATTTTTCAATACGGACACAACGATTCTTTTATATTATTTGAATCACCGTAATCGAATATAATAACTATCAAATAAAAAAAATAAATTATGTTGATGAAATGTTTTTAACTTAAAATAAGTCTTTAATGTCGTCTAAAAGGTTTTCGCAGAGTGGTAATCTATTCACGCGCGAATTTCACCTCCAAGCGTATTCGCCCAAATAAAGGTTCATTTATCCTTTATTTTTTGAACTTTTCTTCATAAAATGTTTTAATGGACTCAATTCACAGAGTATGACATCATAGGAATTTATGTCAATATGTACACATGTTAAGTAATCGTTTTGATAACTGAGATTGGATCCACAGCATTTTGTGAATGGTTAACCGTTAAGTGGTTGTAATCATAGTCTTTGTCAGCATCGCGGCTATTATTTATACATATCTCGAGCCTTTAATAATACATAATGAAGACAAACGTAATTATCTACCTGAGATCTCTAGCCTCGTCAATCATACCCAATATCCACGTTCCTTATACTATACGACTTTGGTCATATTCCCTTTTGCCGATGCTTGCTTCGTCCACCTGGATTATCACGCCATTCCCACCAATTAGCGATTTATCTTGCTCTTTGAGAACCATTTCTAGCATGACCTCGCGGCAGTAATTCTGCCAATCATCGACAGACGGCACTCATTTTAGGTCGTATTCACATCAAAACCATTTGCGACATTAACGACCGGACTAACTTTGTTTTCTATGTTTTCTTTTTCTGCGTGTTTTTCTTTTAAAAGTGGTTATATAGTTGTTAACAAAATCCTTATTATGATGATTATTCATTCATATTTTTAAGCCTTAAATAATAAATAATAAAGATAGAAACATAATTATCTTTTTAAGATCTCCATACTAATCAATCATAAGAAAAATCCACTTTCCTTCCATCATTCGGACTTGATCGTATTTTCATTTGCCGATTTTTGCTTCGTCCACCTGCATTATCACGCCATTCTTACCGATTAGCGATTTATCTTGCTTTTTGAGAACCATTTCTAACATGATCTCGCGGGAGTAATTCTGCCAATTGGCGACCGTAGTAGAGGATAACGTCGTGTCATCACAGACAGACGGCACTCATTTTGGGTCGTATTCACATCAAAACCATTTGCGAAACAATATGTAAGCTAAATATGACGATAAAATTGAATAACAATAAAGTTAGGAATCTTCGTTTTTTCATGGTCCAGACACTATACCATGAAAAAACATGGTCCACTTTCATATGTTAGACAATAGTTAAGGGCATATTGATATGAAAAGTAAGTAATGTGATGCATATCGAATTAACTCTGATATCAACGGACTAGTTTGTTCTATAACTTTTCGTAAAACTCCTGCGTCTTCCAATTTCCACCTTCCCCTCCTTCCCTTTATTCCCATTTTCCTCTGTCTTATTCTCCACTCTACAATCTCCCTTCTACTTTTCTCATTCCCCAATTTCCCCTTCTTTCTTCCCTATTCCCCAATCCCCGCATTCTCTTATCCCATTCTCCCATTCCACTATAGAATTAAGATTTCCTTATTTTTAAATGGGAATAAGAGGTATTGTAAGCACCTCTTATTTCCAATTTCTAGGATGTCATATACTACAAATACTCAATGACATTCGTTAAAACATTTTATTGAGGAAAGGCCAAAAATAAATGATAGTTGAACCTTTATTTGGGTGAATATGCTCGCAAGCTAAATTCGCGCGTGAATAGCTTACCTCACGTTGAAAAACTTTTAGACTACATTAAAGACTTATTTTAAGTTAAAAACATTTAATCAAAATGGTTATTTTTTCATTACTATGGTGAAAACCTAAATTGAACATATCTTCTCAACTAAAACATTACATTTCTGTTCACCCGAGAGAAGAGCCGATTGACTTTTATTTCAAATTTTAAATTTTAACTTATATAAGTTATATATGAAGCATTATTAGAAACAATATTTATTTTTATTATTTAATTATATATTTATAAAACCTTAATTTTAGTTACTCCTGATGACCTTTAATCCTTATTCTGATACATTGTTTGTTATCTATTAGTCAATAAAAAACAATTTACTTTTTAAATTTAAATTTTTAATTTTAACTTGATATAAGTATAAATTGTATTAAATGTTATATAATTATTTATTATTTTTAATTATTTATCTTTATTTTTAATTTTATAATTATATAAATCTAAAAACAATTATTAATTTTATTATCTAAATATTAAATTTTGATTTAGCATTATTATGTTTTGTTTATTTTATAATTATATTAAATACGTGCACTCAGTTATCTGATCTGATTTGTTCTACTGACATGTTATTATTGACTGTGGACTTTGTTTTCCCGGTAATATAACCTCTGTCAGAAATGCATAAACTACGTTTTATTGATACGACAATTATTTTGATTATTTTCAAGCTAGTTAAATGATTAATTTTAAAGTATTGAATATAAATTCAAAAAGTAAATCTTTGAAATACTGTTCGTTCTGGATTTTAAAATTTTTCAAATCATTAATTCTTTTAGACATTTTAGTTCCACCTGATGACCTCTAATTCTTATCCTGATACGACGTCTGTTATTTATTAGTCAATTCATAACAATAAACTTTTTATTTTAAATTTTGACTTAATATATAATAAAAATATAATTTGATAATTAAAATTAAATATAATTTAATTTTTAATTTTATAATGCTCCAATAACAGTTTTCTGAAGTGTATAAAGCATTGCAGATATTGCCATATAGTATAGCTGTGAACATTTAAGGAAAATGTTCGCCGTCTTGCTCATAATGTGCCGATTTGTTCAATCATATCATGTAAGATGGCATATTCAGTCCGATTTATAAAAACGTGGTGTCGAATTGTTTATTATTTTATAATTATTTTATATTTTTTATTAATTTATAAATAATATAAAATACGTAGACTCAGTGAGCTGATTTGACCTGTCCGAGTCATTCAAGCACGCCGCATTCGACAAGTTTGTCTCTAATGTATTATAGCCATATCATTTTATCTTATTATCAACGTAAAAAATCATTAACCTTCAAAAACAGTTAATTTAAAAACTTATTATTAAAATAAATAGTATATTGTCCTCCGTACGTATTTACGTGAGCGAATGTTTGGCGCCATTGCCAAATTACATTTTTATAAAAACGACAAAATGTGTGGACAAGAGCCTGTAAATAGATGTCTAAAGTAATTTAAAGTTTATTCTATTAAAATTATAAACGTTGTATTAATATTTAAGCATAAGAAAATAGAGTATCATGTGCCAGCAACTGAAACAGCAAATATTTCGTCCGATCAAACGGCTGTCGAGGAATTGAATTCATATAACGAAGCTGACTCAACAATGTTTAGGTATTAGTAAGAAAATGAATTACTGTTTGGCATCAGTAACATTTCTTTTAAAATGGATGATACATTCTATAATACTTTTTAAAATGCCTGTATATTCCACGAATACGGTTAGGCAGCTTGGCGATGTTATTAACGTGACTAAGTAATATAATATTAATGTAATATTATCATATTAATATTTTCATATAAAATTAAAAATAATATTGTCATATAAAATTTAGAAACTTTTTTAATAACGTGATAAACTTAGAAAACTTTCGGGTAAAAATTGATAACAGTCGTTAGTAATAATATATTAATAAGGATTCAAACCCAACATGATTTGAATTTGAGATTTTAAATCGAAGTTGTATTAATATTACTTAAATGAGTAAGGAATATCCTTTAACATTTACGTAATAAACATATATTCATATTTTAATACATAAAATATACATTATAAAAAATAGAAAAATATTTATAAATCAATATTAAAATATTAACAAATATTATAAATATATTTATAAAAATCCATATTATAAATATTATAATACAAAAATAAGAGAGGATAGTTATTAGTCAAAGCAGAAAATCAAAATTCACTGTTACAAACGTCTTCTAGCTAGCAACAATAATTAAAATCAGCTAATTTCGCAATCGATATGTCAATGACTTAAATAACTCATTGCATAAGCAAGTCTTTTGGGGTGGTCGACATAGCATTCCGCGTTATCCGTATTTGAGTTTGGACGTCCTCAGATGTTACAATACGTAAATGTCGCACGGATCGGAAAGCTCGCAAACACATGGAGACTGCACTAGCAAAAGAGAGGCTTATTTTCGATCGCAACCAAGCGTCAGAATCCGCATATAGGGTTTCCTTTTTTCATTTAGCTTCCGCGCAATCGTCTTGATCGTGGCATCTGCTGATGGTCCTATCCCACCAGTTGCGGCTATAACTATCGGACAGAATGAAAAATATGGAACACTTCACGATTTTACGTATCATCCTTGCGCAGGGGCCATGCATAATAAATCGATAATAATAAATTATTTTTTTTGTAATAATACATTACTTTGCTTATTTTGAAAAAGAAAAGATGAGAATAAAAATAGATCGAAACTGAATATATGAGATTAGATGGCAGAAGATATATATAAGATTAGAACATATAAGATAATGTTCAGATGATGTGCCACAATAATTACTTTAAGAAAATAATCAATTAGATGGTACAATATTACTAACAAAACTGAATGCCATTATAAAAAGTTAAAGGTATGATAGCATTTAAAGTTCGATATGATTTAAAAGTCTATTTTTAGATTTCAAATATCAGACATATTGCAAAACAAAAGAGTGTCTTCCTGTCAATAGTATTCGAGACAATATTTAAGAAAAGGCTAGGCATCGAAAATACAGTCGTTATATTTTCTTAAAACTAATATAAAAAGAATTTCCGATAATTTTATAAACTATCCACGAAAAATTGCCACCAACGTGAACACAACTTGCTCTTCTTGCATACATCAGTAAGACATATATTCCCATAAGCGCACTCCCTGCCCGCAAAACTACCTTCCGCTAGTGCCCCTCCAAATAAGTTTATTTTCAAACTTTGCTTGCCTTATAAAATTAATAAAAATATTTGAATATATTTACATATTTAAAGATATAGTGAAATATGGAAACTATATCCAAAAAGCTAAAACCATTATTAATTAATGAATTCGTATCGAATAGATATAAAATAGTACAACCTCAATAAACGCAAAATAAGATAAGTTTACTATTTAGCTTAAACGACGTGAAATCACATTTTTCCGAGTTGAAGTCTACATTGCCCCACTCTGTCAAATCTCGATCCAGACAATTGAATCTTGATTTTGATCAATGGATGTTGCATCTAAAGACAGTTGGCCAATTTCGATACAGTCGAACAGAATTACTAAACATTTTAGGGACATTTTTGGGTATTAAAGAATAATCTTATTTTTAATTCGCTTGTATTCTATTTATTAAAATAGATAGCGCTGCGGAAGATTGTTCATTGCTTGCAAATAAGTCAGGCAAAGTTCTACACTTAATAAAAGATGAACTTGAAGAAAGATCTGCATTGCTAGAACAAGCATATTTAGCACTATGTAATCTGCCTTGTCCACTTTCACACATGAATGAACACAGACGGATGAAACTGGTATGTTTTTAATTCTAAAAACAATGACAGTTTAAAACATGTGATACAACACAATTATTAGAAACCAATAAGTTTTACCTTATTTGCTCTTCCGAGAAACAACCTGTTGTTTTCTAAAAAACGCTCAAATAAAAACTTGAATAGAACTTTGCGCCATCAGTCCAAAAATTATGACTGCGTTATGACGAGTGAACCACTAATGATGATTCGTAGCAATAACCTCTTGGGTTACTTACTTCTGTCAGCGCTTTCTCCAGGTAGACAAGCATATCAGTAAATCTTGTCAAGATACCAACAGCTACAACACAATTATTAGAAACCAAAAAGTTTTACCTTATTTGCTCTTCCGAGCAAATAAAAAACACTCAAATGAAAACTTGACTAGAAACGAAGTTGAATAGAACTTTGCGCCATCAGTCCAAAAATTATGACTACATTATGACGAGTGAACCACCAATGATGATTCGTAACAATAACCTCTCGGGTCTACTTACTTCTGTCAGCACTTCCTCCCACAATAAAGGTGGTAATATTAAGAATATGCAGGACTATCAATCGCTAATACTCATAACGTAGACAAGCATATCACTAAATCTTGTCAAGATACCAACAGTTGATTGTTTCGCGATATCATTCCTGGTTCATTCGAAATATCGAGATTGTCTAGAAAACATACTATCCCGATATGATAATGATGCGATTTTTGTCGATTACAATGTTGACTTCCCTAGCTTTCTTTAGCGATAAAGGAAAGTTGTCATTGTGCGCTTTCGACATCAATATATGAATTTCATATTTCCCTTTGTGGAATAAAAAGCAACGAACAAAATAGTATCCCAATGAATACTACAGAATCTTTCAACAATGATAAATCAGGCTTCCTTACATCAAATCATGCATGTTCGTCTTCGGTTTCAGATACCAGCTCTTCCATGTGTCATAATCTTCACAAATCATTTACCTATCATGTTAATTCATCTAACCGCATTTCCAAAACTTCATCAGAACCAATCGGTAGTATTTCACCAATGCCCTCGTCTAATTATTCCTATCCAACTCGTACTTTTCCTTCGTCTACAACTAGAATATTCAAGCCTACTTCGGTCAATCCTAGAAATTCCCAACGTCAACGAAATAGATTCCCCTCACGTTATAGGTGAATTATTATATCGAATGTCGAGGTCTCCGACACTTCCGCTCTAGCCGTATTGAGTCTGATGTTTCTGCGTTTCGATATCTCCCTTCGATAATCTTCCCTTTTGATAATTCATCTCTCTTCAATGGCATCTCTCCTATTTCTATACATCGCCTTACT
This sequence comes from Pomphorhynchus laevis, assembly GCA_012934845.2. Lineage (NCBI taxonomy): Eukaryota > Metazoa > Acanthocephala > Palaeacanthocephala > Echinorhynchida > Pomphorhynchidae > Pomphorhynchus > Pomphorhynchus laevis. The sequence goes on from WNNJ02003812.1 coordinate 254,969, forward strand.
TCAAGCGTTTCTGCTTTCCACTCAGTTCGTTCTCCACTCTTAAAGGTGGTTCTCCGTGATCATAATCATGCAACGTCGATACTATCCCAGCGTTTTAAACTCATCTTCTCATCATTCACTTGTCCCATCTTTTCTGACCGGTCCCCGTCTGAAATCACTCAGCTTTCCTTTGCTCATAAATAAAAACGTCTACGTTAAATTAAAGGAGAATCTTCCCCTACAATAAGAAATGTAAATGGAAATTTTCGCGTTCTCCACAATCGTCCAAAAAGTGTATAGCGACCAGTTTCTCCTCCTCACCTCATTCTATAGGCAATAACGATTATCGCTCGTATCGCATTAGTCTACTCAACATCCATTCTATCCAAAATAAAACTGACCTTCTCAACACATTTGCCCAACAATCGCTTGACATTTGCTGTATAACTGAATCTTAGCATACCAGTTGTGATGATCTCGCTATCCGTCGTCTACGTTCAACAGGAGTCTCTCTCGTTGATTCTGCCCGCTCTTCTGATAATGCGTTATCAACATTCACGTAGAATTACGGTGGGATTGTCGCCTTTGCCCACGCTCCTTCGTCTCATATAACAATTAATTTTTCTCTAGCACCATCCTTAAACACTAGGCAGAGGTTGTTGCTGAATTGTCGCTGCACTCGTTGGATCCTTAATAGATACGGCATGTATAATAGTAGTGCACGGATGTGCTGAGTAGACAACGGTTCAGTATTTCTTATGAAATACGGCATTTTTACTAAATGGTGTTGCTTGATAGACTAGACTTCGATTCACGACTTTCAGTCACCATGTCACTTCTAGACGACCAATAAGTACCCGGCAACACTCATCAGTAGAATGAAGTACTCACTGGTCGTTTCGGTTGCCTGTGCGACATTGTGAATAAAGGCGTTTCCGACGCTTTGCTTAATTGTCTGAGGCTTACGCTCTTAACCAGATCGAATTGCTGTGCGGACCATCCTTAAACACTAGGCAGAGGTTGTTGCTGAATTGTCGCTGCACTCGTTGGATCCTTAATAGATACGGCATGTATAATAGTAGTGCACGGATGTGCTGAGTAGACAACGGTCCAGGATTTCTTACGAAATACGGCATTTTTACTAAATGGTGTTGCTTGATAGACTGGACTTCGTTTCACGACTTTCAGTCACCATGTCACTTCTAGACGACCAATAAGTACCCGGCAACACATACATATATATGTATATATACATATATGTATATATATTGTTTGCGAAAAATCGCTTGAAACTGTGGTCCAGGAGCCAAAGCTGGCTACAATTGATTTTTAATCCATATTTGCTGCTAAATAACTGGACTTCGATCATCAGCTCCATCAGTCTAATGTATCACTCCGAGACGTTCCTAACCACCCAGCAGTCATCATCAGTCTCGGAGTGATACATTAGACTGATGGAGCTGATGATCGAAGTCCAGTTATTTAGCAGCTCATATGGATTAAAAATCAATAGTAGCCAGCTTTGGCTTCTGGACCAGAGTTTCAAGCGATTTTTCGCAATAACAATTTATAACATGACGCATTCCTTTTTGAATCCTGTAAGAGATTCAGTGTACTCGCACCCAATGGATACACATTTGTGCCTTATGTAAAGAATAACTAGAAGGCCCACACACGCAACAAGCCAGTAAAAACGCTTTATGCACCTGAGCTTCGAATAGAATCGTGAAGAATTGCTGGTGTATTTACAGTTATCACAAAAGCAGTCGAAACGTACCCTAACTACTTCATCCAACTGACGATGACTGCTAGGTGGTTAGGAACGTCTCAGAGTGATACATTAGACTGATGGAGCTGATGATCGAAGTCTAGTTATTTAGCAGCTCATATGGATTAATAATCAATTGTAGCCAGCTTTGGCTCCTGGACCACAGTTTCAAGCGATTTTTCGCAATAACGTTTTTTTAAATGACGCATTCCCTTTGGAAACATGTGAGAAATTCAGTGCCCTCGTAATCAACGGATACGCATTTGTGCCTTATATAAAGAATAACTAGAAGGTCCACACACGCAACAAGCCAGTAAAAACGCTTCTGCACCTGAGTTTCGTATAGCATCGTGAGGAATTGCTGGTGTCTTTATAGTTATCACAAAAGCAGTCGAAACGTACCCTAACTATATATAAGCAAAATGATGTGAAGAACATCATTCTTATATCAGCAAAATGATGTGAAGAACACCCGAGTACCTAAAACACTATGTAGTCAAGGAAGATGATATGTTTTTATAACTCATTACCAACCATGTTTTCATAATTCTAGTGTATTGTATTGTTGAATAAAACTATCTACTTTTGGTATCATTTCAAATGTTCTTATTCGTCCTTGAGCTTCATCACTAGCATTAATTGAAAAATTCATGGTCTTCGTATTCTTATTTGCAAACGTGTTTAAACGGTAAAAGACAAAAACACTGTAAACATGTGTGTTGTAAACACGTGTTTACACGTTTACATGTTAATTCATCATTTAAAGCACTGATATATTTAGCTTGAACATGTAGTTGTTGAAGAGGACCTTGTTGCTAAGAAGATTGACAAACTTAAAGAACACTGTGAAAATACAATACTTTCGGAAGCAGTTGAACGATACCAGCAAGATTGCTGTAATTACTTCAATCAAGTTAGAGAACTAATTAACAAAAATTATAGCATTGATCAGGTAATTTAATTTTTTAATGCAATTACTATAATGCCATGTAATTTTTCCAAATTTGCTAAATATTTAATTTAAAAATTACCTCTACTATACACTGTTTTAAACGAATCAGGAGGTCGTTCATAGTATATTAGGGAATATGTTCATAGTATATGTATAGTATGTTCATAGTATAATATATTCATAGTATATCATGGAGTAATCAGAAAGTTTGTTCATGGTATAACTGTAAGAATATAATTTATACGAATCAATAACTATAGATATTAATTTATTCAATGTTTTTAAGTTATAATATATATTTATATTATTTTCCCATATATAACAATACCAAAACTGTGTATATTTTTGAAATTCGTGGTTTTATATTCAATCTCTTTTCAGGACTTATGTAGTACATTTAAGACAATAACAAATGCTAGCTTCCGGAAATTCAAAGTGCATGATCTTTGAAGTTTATTTTAGCTCAATTCAAACGCAAACTGAGACTAACCAAACCGGCTATTATCGCCCAACATTTAGCTGATAGCTTATCAGTGCAATCTTCGATTACTGACAAACAGTGTGACTTTTTGGTTGGAAGTATGTTCCGATTGCACATCGGTATTGTGTTCATTCACTCAGAGTTGATGAGGTGTTGGACGAGATTATGAAGCTTGATCCGTTTGCATCTCCTGAACCAGTCAATATTGCCCCTTCCTCGTAAAAATCCCTAGCGAACGTACTGAGTAATGATTGAACTTTGCATTACATATATAACTTGGACACATCTTGGATTCTTAATAGTTTAAAATGTGCAATTGTGGTACCCATTTCCAAAAAGCATCATGCTAGCTTTTGTGCGGACTTTCGGCTCATCAGTTTACCAGTGTAATAACTATATAATAATATATATATTTAGGGTAAATTTTAAAAAATATGCCTGATCACATTGCCATCAAACGATGAAACCATAATGATTTGAAGGATGCTAAAAACCGTCACTTTGAGTCAAGACAGTCTAGCTAAGTGTTCCAGTATTTCATTTCTATAGCGCTAGTTTGAAACATCGGGTTTTATAGTGTTTTGTTTAACTTAATATCTAGCGCATTATATAAAAGGCACGTTCAATTAATAATTAAATTGCTGCTCTCTATCGAAGGAATGTTACGTTATAATAATACAAATTTAGTTAACGTGGCAAATGCGTATAAGCTGTACGCTTACAAGTCAACAAATGCAGATAATGCTACCTGCATTGGGAGATTAAAAATGTATCATTGATGACTACGATTATTTAATAATTTAACATTTAATTTTGGACTATTATCTACAAATTAGGTAGATATTTGAAACAACTTTTACACTCCGTTCGTGGAAGATTATTTATTTATAAATCATAAGTTATAAATTTTTTCATAAAAAATTAATTTTTTTATAATTTTTTAGAATTTAGTAATCAACAATGTTTCGCTTCTTATTCACTTAAATTTGAGGTTAAAATTTTTCAAACCTTACTAACAATGATTAATATGACAATTTATTTATTCCTGTATCATCTTTGATGTGCTTCAATGGTCTATATGCGTTAATGACATTATTTCCCTATCATCAGAATTTTATGAAAAGGTTGATCCCGGAGTTTAGTAAACTTATACGAGGAAAACAATGTATCTACGCTTTCGCATCAAGCAAATGTGCAAATCGTATTTAAATTATCATTTGCATTAAAAAAAAGCTTATTTAATTTATGATAATTTATATCTCGTTTTAATAAAATCTACATATATTCTATATTTATTTAAATATAGATATTTAACATTACTATATTTTATATTTATTTAATATTACTATTTTCTTCAGAATACTTTGTCCTTTACTTTAAAACTAAAATTATTATTTTATATTATAGAAATTCTAGTGACTTCTAAAAAAGTTAATGTCGTGCTTAAAAAGGACATAAAATTTCACAATCTGTATACTGCCCTAATAGTATTTTTATATTTTTACATTAAATATTTTTTTGTTAATAAGCAAAAGCGATAATTTTCCAATTATTTGTTATTTCAAACATTAACAAACAATCAACCTGATGATTATTACGGAATATCACTTTGTAATATTTATTTATTCAAATACATGCCAAAGCCAAAAAGCTATTTAGGCAGTGTCCAAAAGTAAACAAAAAATAGTAAAACAACGGGCCGCTGAATATCGTATCTAAATAGGATAGTTCATCAGAGGTGCTGAATGGCAACATTGTTTACGTATCCATTTGCAGCAACGTGATTTAAACGTGCTCAAGCTAGGGGTAGCAACGACTTCCTGGATCAGCGAATTCCATATGTCAATTCCCCTCCACGACGGTCTAAATATTTTGGGTAATCTGCCAAATCGAGATTTAACAGATTATCGAAAGATTAGGCAGATTATTAGCTACCTCAGGTAGGTAGGTCACCGCAACCTACCTACACGACTAGTGATTACATCGGTAGGATAACCCACAGCACCATTCGACATGTCCCGTAAACAAAGCAGTTTCTAAGCTATGAACCTCTCACGTACTGACAACATTCCAATACGAATAGGTACATGACAATCACCACCACCTAAGTCAACATAGCCTCGAACCCCGCCTAAGAATATACTCCAGGTATAATAATTCTCGCTTAGTGACAGTAAAACAAACCTGGATGCAGTATTCCAAGTGTGGCCCGACGAGGGAGGTGATTTACCTCTTGAACATTTGACAGCTTAACCTGATGAATACACTTTTTATACAATATAATGTCCGAGTAGGTTTATCTAGACTTAAATCGGGGTTCAACTTTGTTTTCAAGGATCGATGGACAATAATAACTAAATATTTATGTTGAGACATTTCCTTTAAGACAATGCCTCTAATATAGTACCTAAGAGTTTCAGACGGGCGACATAATTGCATAAGGACAAATTTATCAACATTTTACCATCATCCAGTAGATTCGCACCAATTGGACAGAGGGTTTGGATCATTTTGTAACGATAGTTGATCAGCAGGACTTCTAATGATTGACCAAATTTTTAGAATGTCTGCAAAAGTTAGGTGATAGTATGATAAGCGGAGTAGCAAATCATTCATAAAGATTATAGCGCAGTGGGCCAAGGACTGATTCTCGTGGCACTCTAGAATTAGCATTCACCGAGTCAGAAAGCACACATCCTACACAAACTCTAAAATACCTATTCGATAGAAATGGCCTGACTCACTCATAAATATATGAATGGAGTTCATAATGATACAGTAAGGAGACTATGCCGTCATGTGGCACCCTATTAAAGTCTTTCAAAAGTCAAGGAAGACTGTATGAACCTAATAAAACTCAGCACTCACAGCATCTGTCCATTTTTCACGCGCAATTAGCAGATTCTTTAGGCATGAACGTCCAATCTTGAAACCATGTTGAGAATCATCCAATATATCATTACAGTTAAATGATCCCTGATTCTACTAGCAATGAGTATTTCTACGGGTTTGCAGAAT